>VXBT01009751.1:1063677-1138397 GCA_013400235.1 Oriolus oriolus | reverse complement strand
AAAAGGCTCTGGGGAGCGGGAGGAAGGGGCTGGCGGGGAAGGACGTGCGGGGTGGGGTGGGCAGGCGAGCGGCGAGGGAGGAGCCGCCCCGGCCCCGCTGCTCCGCCGGCACCGCGCGGGGGCCGCGCCGGGGCCGCTCCCGGGGTCTGTGTGCGGTGTCTGTGAGCGGTGTCTGTGCGGGGCAGCTCCCAGGGTCTGTGTGCGGTGTCTGTGCGCGGTGTCTGTGCGGGGCAGCTCCCGGAGCCGCTCCTGGGTCCGTGTGCGGGCCCGGCCGGGGAATGAGCGCTCTCCGCAGCGGGCCAGGCGGCCGGCGGGCCCCGCAGGCCTGGGAGCGCGCGGGGGTTTTCCCTCAGCAGGATTTGCGGTGCGGACACCCCAAAACCCGGTGCTCGCGTCCTCCGTGACTCATAACGCGTTGGGTTGGTGTGCGGTGTGGTCAGCGCACAGCGCTCTGAGGAACGTGTGTAATGCACGCCACTGATTTAATGTTGGTAGCAGTGATCGTTCCTCCGGGACTCGAAACGCAATTACCCTGGTGCTAAGCGAAAGACTTTGCCTCTCGACAGTGAACCTTTGCAGAACGCCGAGCGCGTACAACAGTCTGGTTCTTTGTCCGTACATGTGAACTGATACCCACCCCCTGCTGAATTTGCCTGTGTGAAATCCCATGAGACAGGGAATTGGAATTTAACCTCGCTCACCCATCGTTTTCGCAGCTGAATTTAATTTAAATATGATGTAAATAGAGCCAAAGTAACAGTCGCTTCAAAACGGTTTTTCAGGCAACGCTCATTGCTTGCAAGTATGAAGAAGGGTACTGTGCTGAGCAGCCCCTTGCTCCTCCTGTGCCCATGGGCACTGGAGCCAGGCACACTGTGTTTCAGAGTAGCACCAGTGCTGTGGACAAGGATGACACAACTTGGGAGAGTACAGCCCCTCATTCTGTAGCTATCACGTCATCTTTCTGTGATGTATGGCCTTGCTCTTCAATTAAATCCGTGTTGCACAATTGTGCTCGCATTATTTGGCTTTTTCTGGTCGTTGTAGATGGACCAGACGTTGATGAAATAGTACAGAATGACAAACTTTATTAGTTAACAACTTTTTGATGTTATGCAGTTAGAGTATTTGTGACTAATAGTAACTCTTCCTTGATGAGTCCATATTGTAGGTATGTTTGAAGATTTTTAAGTGAGCCTATTTGTGGCAGTTTGGGTATGTCCATTATATTGTCATTATTATTGTTTTTACTATTAAATGCTATTTTCCTTAGTGACATGTTTGAAGTCACAAATCTCCCAACAGACTGTTGGAGGCAGTAGTTACTTTTACCCACAGTCTTGTAATGTTATAGAAAGATGTATCCTTTGAAATCCTACTTCTTCTTGTTACTTTAATGTATTACATTTATTGATTAAAACTTGTACCTGCCATTTCATTATCACTGTCTGTCCTTTTGAAATTTTGAAACTGCATTGTCCTTGTCTTTTGTGTTTCCCAATTTTCTAAGGTCTGTCTAAAAATAACAGTGGTTTAGAGAGTTGGGGGTTTCTTATTAACTTTGTAAGGACTTTGTTATTTGCTGATGGACAGAAAAGTATTGTGTTAAATTCACCTTAGTATCCTTTCTACTTGGGCGTGTATTTGTGAGATTTCTCTGGTGGAAGCCTATATAGAGGTGAGATTGATAGTATTCTATCTTATCTTTCTTTTTATTGAGTTGTTGGTTTTAATGCATTCAGATGGTTTCAACCTTACTGTGAAACCTGTCCTCTTCTTACTGCCTAATTTTTTCTCTACTAAAAATAAATACAAGTTTGCAAACTATTAACAAGCATTGTTCCTTGCTGGCTGTGGCCCACATAGGTCCCACCTTAAGTTGTGCTGATTTTTTTTGTAGGGCTCCGGGTGTTTTTTGAAGCCTAGCTAGGAATTTCGGAGGTCACATTGCTTATTCATCCAGGCTGTGTTCTTTGGGGACTTTTTCCTGCTTTAACCAACCTATGGCAGGTTTCCTATGGAGATGGGTCTTGGTCACAGGAGTGAGTTTTTGTCATCAACAGGCATTTTGATATTTGTCAGAATTACATTTTTATATATTACAACAATAGAGCCATTGCCAAAATGCTCCACCAAATGAAAATCCTTTAGGATCTGAAGTGACGTTATGATGAAGAGTAACGCAGATAATTTATGAAGAGAGTAAAGTTTATGTAGTTTTAGATGCAGCAAAAATAGTTTATAATACAGCATAAAATTGGATTTCAGTATTGACATTAATTTATATGTATAAATATATATAAAAATATATAGCAAACCTTTGCTTATGGACTTCAGAGTTCTTGGCAATGGTAAGAGGTCCACCAGTGATAGAGGTGAGGGCAGTCTAGACAAGTGAAATGAATTCCCTAATATAACAGCATAAATTATTGACCAAAACAAAGAGAGTAACCTGAGATACTTGAGATTTCACACATGATGTAAGCAGGGATTAGTCATACCAGAAGACATATGTTAATATGGAAAATACATTAAATAGTAGAGAATATTTGATAAAGTCTGGAATTTGGAGCTCAAATTTGTTTATGTTGTCATCTGTCATGTAGAACCTTAGTCTGGTTTTGATTTGCAATATCTCATCGCCAGTGGTGTAATTCAAGGATGAGAACATTGTGCTTTAGTCTTCCGTGTGAGAGCATCTACAGCTGCATCTTTAAATGGTGTATACATTCTGTTAAGGCAGCAAAATTACAAATCATTAAGTATGTTTGGAATTAATTAAATCAGCTTTCTAGGCAGTGAGAGAATTGTGAACTAACACTAGAGTATTTAATTGCCTGTCTGCAAACTGAACTGTGGTGTGCAAAAGTTATTTGTAGATTTTAGTAAGGTTCCATCCCCTTCATTGCTGAAAGGCATTTAAAGGCTGGGCCATTGAAATATGGTAGTGAAGGATCCCAGTCCTTATCTGTCAGGAGTTCAGATGCATGGTGGAGCTCACCATATTAGCAAAAAAACCCCACAAATTAGATTTTTTGTAAGCTCCTTGTAGTAGTCTGTATTGTGTACTAAACATGTCTTTAAACACATGTAAGAAGAGAACAGAATGGCCTTTTTAAAAAAAGTCTGTGTGCGTGTGGGCTGTGTTATTTAACGGATTTTTCATGGTGGGTTTAGTAAGGTCATGTGTCATTGTCCTCCTTGAATTTTCCTGGCCTGGCAATCATAAACACAGAAAATTTGCTGCCCCTAATAGCTTACCTTAGTGGAGAACGTAAAGAATTGGCCCCTGACATGCTAATAAATCTGCGACACGTTTAGGAACAGAGAGTGAAGTTCAGAATTGCTTGAACTGCAGAGGAGCAGATGGGAAACAGACAGCTTGGACCCGTGGGTTTGGTGGAGAGCAATTGTACGGGCTCAGTCAGTTTCCCAATTGATGTGACATCAATTTCAGTAATTTGACCGCTCTTCTGCCTAGTTTATTTGGGGTTGATGGGCAGGAGAAAGAATGAATGTACTGCTGTCCTCCACTTACGATATTTCTTCTTTTTGTGTTGTATGTCTTGTTTTGGTTTAATTTTGGTATGTGGGGTCACAGTAAGCAGTATTCTCTGAGTGCCTCAGGGAAGAGTATGGTAACAGTGTAAAATACTGTAGATTCTGGTGGTTTTTGATAATAGCCTTAACTTTCTTAATCTTTACTTTGTTACCATCGTGCATTTTATGGAATAATATGAAATGAGAAAAAGTCTAAGAGTACAAAGTAAGAGTAAATGTAGGGTGATGAAAGCTTTTCAGGTGTTTTAAGTAAAATGTTTGTCTTTCTGGAATCCATTAGTAAAATAGTTTGCTGCGTGACTCAGTGAGAGAAAGATCATGCCTTGGTCTTGCTCTCGGCCTTTTCCTATGAAATAAATCTATTTCTTGGTATGCAAGAAGTGTTCTGCTAATATTTAATTGACTCATTTTCTTTGGACCTGTTTCTGCAACTTACTGCACAACTAGTGCGAATGACTAGTTTTTGTGTCAGTAGATGTTTGTGCTTGTCTAGGCTGGCTGAAACACTCTGCAGGCTTTTCTTTCCTTCTGCTCTTCCCTGATGCTGTATTTTAAAGCAGAAGCTGGAAGAACTGATCTGTGTCCTACCATCATATTTGCTAATGTATAGCATGAATGATGAAAATGACCCACTGGATGCTGTTTTCATGCTGGTGTTTAGAAGATGGCATGTGGTGTCTCCTGTGGAAAGGAAGACATGGGAAAGGCTTTATTGTAACTCCTATCAATACTTCTCACGTTCTGTCTTTCACTGCAGCTTATCAGTACATCAACCCTAGGCCTTCTAGTGCCATCAGAGTAGCTGAACAGCTGGTTTTGCTGTCTGACATGGACATGTTTTACCACCAACCTCACTGCACAGCAACTGGAATGTGCTTATAATCTTTTCCCTATATTCTGTGCCGCATATTTCTGTGTCCCTGGTGTACTGCCACAGGCACATTATAGACAGCTGCAGAGCTGCTGCTGGACAAAACCTGTTAGCATCACCACCGAAGTAATTATTGCCTTGGAGCAAGTTCTGTTAAGTAGATAAAATACTTCTGTTCTGTGGAAGGAACGTGGAAAAACAGAAAAGTAGAGGGGAGGTCCACTTGCTTTGTTTGTTGTCATTTCACTGCTTCAAGCCTTCTGAGCGCACCTGCAGTGCGAGAGGAGCTCCTCAGGAGGACAGCACTGGGGTTTTGTTCGCGTGCTTTGAAGCCGAATTGTCAGGGGGTATCTGGGGAGGCCTGTGCTGTGGCGGTGGAAGGCATTGCTCGGTGGGAAGGAAGATAATTGCCTCTGAAAGCGTCACTGAACACCCAACTGTTGCTGGGGCTGGGATGGCGATCGCCCTGCAGATGCAGCTCCCGGGCACAAATGTACATGACAGCTCCGCCCTGCTTGAGGCTGTTCGGCATCTGTCGAGCCGAGCTCTGCCGGGGTGGAGCGTTTTTTACCCCCCTTCTTTTTAATAGCCTCTGGCTCCAGTTGGTTCAGAGAAAGGCATGAAAATACTGTGCACGCGTTTCTGAATCTCAAGAGTAAAAGATAATCCTAAAATTATTCTAAAAAGTTCATTGTTTCAACCAGTCCGGTTGTGCTTGGTCCATGTGTTTCATCTACAGCAATCAAATCTGCAGGAACGTGTGAGTCCCAGGTGCAGTTTTTTTTGCCAGACAGCTTATTGAATCCATATCCAGAGCAGATATATCTCTCCAGACAGATCTGTCATGGTAGAGCTGAGTGTATCCATGCCTGCTTTATGTCAGTGCCTCCTAGCAGGTGCAAAGGGGTTTGATCACACAGGGTATGGAATTGTGCTGACAGTGTTGAGGTTAACACAGAGCACGGCACTGCCAACCTCATCTGTGTCGGAGAGGAGGCAAAGGAGCCCGTGGTGGTGTCTCAGTGGAGGCAGGAGGACCAGTGCATGCGCTGAAGGGATGTGTGTGAGGAGAACTCAGAGCCAGGCTGTGTGTGATTAATTTCTGAAACTTATTGCTGTGGAATGTTTTGGATGCCAGAAATGTTTTTTAAAGGGAGTGGGGGATGGGGGCTAAAAGTGGGTCTGGGTGGATCTTAGATGTACAAAAACTCCAGTGTCTCCAGTGGGACACTTGTGAATCACATAGGCCTTCAAAGACATTTTGTTGTTCAGAAATGATAAAATACCTGTTGTGTCATCTGTTAGGATTATGAAGCTGTTACGAAGTTTATACAAAATTCTGTTGGTTTGCCCTTCCCTGTTTGTATTGTAAAGAAGGCATTTCTGCCTGGGACCGGGGCCTTGGGCTTTGGTCTCTTACTCTGACCCAAAACAGTCATGAATTCTGCTGTTTTCTGACCACCTGCGTGAGGGCAATAGAGCCACTGAACTCTGTCTTTGCATTTGACTTGCAAAAGCAGCCTAAATTACGTGGGCAAGTCAGCTGCTGCAGAAATATGTCTTTTATTTCCTGAGTTTTTCCCATTTAAAGAATTCCTTCATGTTCTGAGCTGAGGTTTCAGCTAAAACTAAACATGCATTGAACAAGTGGTTGAAGAGCCTCCAGTGCTTTCAGATTACAGGATGGAGCCATAGAAAAGAAAAAAAAAACGGCTAGAGACCAGCTCAGACTGATGTGCCTTTGTTTCAGTGCTAATTTTTTCTTTACATCTCCAGATTTAAAACCTGCATTCCCTTATATCACCCTCATAAAAGCATGTATCCAGTTTGCAGAGTGAACATGGATATAAACAAGTAAAGCTGTAGAATAGAGTAAATATGAGGTACTCAGCTGAGGGTGAAGTTTTCATCCTCAGTGAAGTGAGTGTGCTGTCAAGAGAATCTGGAGTTTTATAACTCTGATGTTTCCTGTAGCATTTAAAGGAATCTGCTCTGAAGGTAAGAGAAGACCTAGGGACCAAGATTCTGGCCAAGAGAAAAGTTCTCACTGGATTTGATTGCTGCTTGTGGGCTCTACGTCTTTGAAACCCCTCACCTTAAAGGCAGCTTCCTGTAAGTACAGGTCTGTGCTTCTGGAAGTCTCCCTTGGACAGGATGTCTGGGATGTATCCTAGTTTTTATTTTCTTTCTCTAATGCCTTTCACAACCATTAAATGATGCCCGCCCTGCAGACCAGATAGTTTAATACTGGGCTCTCTGCCTTTCTCACGGAGATTAAGATAAGGACAGTCCAGTGTGTTTGTTATGTCACTGTATCCGAGATCAAGTGCTTCCTAATAACTTAATCCAGAGTTCTGCAGTCTTTTTCAGCAAAATGCTGATGTTGCTGAAGGTGAAATCAGCAGTTGTAGGGACACAGTTCTTTGTGAAATGAAACTTTCAAAAATCAAAAAATGGTTGAGGTATACCTAAAATTGTGTTGCTTTTCCATCTGCTTCTTCTGTCCTCTTCCTCCCCACACCAGTTCCTATTCAAATATGGTTGTTGTTGTATCCGTAACAATAAGCTATTTTATCAGCTAAACTGCAGCCAACCCAAAAGGAGACGATCCTGAAAGGACAGTTGACACTGCAGGTGGTGCAGTCAGTGCTGTGCTGGAAGCAGTGTGATGCCATTTTGTGTGAGGGAGGATGAGCTGGAAGGCAGGATATTTTGCAGTGCTTCACATTTTCACTTGCAGCTCTTCCAAATGTGGGGCTGGGTTGGGGCTGAAGGTGTAGCTTGCTCTCCGTGTGTTCTGTGTGCCTTCTCCAGCTCGTAGTAGTTTCTGTGCTGCTTTTGAGTGTGTGGCTGTAGTTGGGAGCACTGAGTAGCAAAGCAGTCAGAGCCTTGCTCTCTGTGTGTATCATCATGCATTTTCTGCTTGGTGTGCTAATACTTACTAATAGATAATATTATTCGGCTTGAATACCCTTGTCCCTGTTGGAATTGGGTGTGTATGTGTGTGTTGAGTGCACCAGTGAGTTAATTCACTTTAGTGACCAAACTGAAATACAAACAAAAGATGTCTTGGACCAAAAGCAAAATCAGATCAACAGCCTTTTGTGAATCCTTAGCCTACTCTGCAGCTACCCCTTGAAAAGCTGTGCTCAGGCCAGAGAAAGCCAAGGGCCAGAAAAAAACGGGGATGTGACTGGTCAAGAGTGAGTTGTACTGGCAGAGCTGTATTAGGAAGATTAGCCACCATCTGTTCACCCAAATCGTGCACCTGGCTCTAGACTGTGCCACTGTTCATCAAGCAGTGATCTTACTCAAAATGTTAAAGAATTGCAGGGTTCAATAACAAGGCTCTACAGTCTCCCAAATGTACTGGTTTCCTTTCAGTTTTGTTGTAGTCTGTGTGAAATAATTGCATGTGGTGCTATGAAATGTTCTTATCGTTTATGTGGATTTAATACAAAATTAGAGAGCACATAGGTCATGACTTAGCAAAACTGCTTTCCTTTTAGTCTTTACACTTCTCTTCCTGACTTCTTATTGATCTTTGTGTCAAGCAGCACGTAGTGTACCATGGTTGACAATATGTTACTTTTTCTTAGATAATTATTTTCGAAAGAAAACACCTGGAATATGAATTTCTGTGAGTCATTCTTGTTAGTTGTAGTCATGGTTAAGTCCTCCTGGCTTCTCTGATTCCTGCTTAGCATAGAGCTGCTCCTGTTCTTTGCCCTTCCAGTGGAGTGGTAGAGCAGTCTGGCACTGACCCAGTGATGGGTGATATTAGCCTTTATTTATAGTGAAACCTGTGAAATCCCACTTGGGAAAAGGGACTTTAGGAGGAGAGGGGGTGTGAATTTCTGGCCGCCTGTTATCTTTCCCTTATTAGTCGTGAGTCCTTTTACCCAGAGTTTGAATTAAAAGTAAGAGAGGCGAGGTTTTTCCTTCGGACTTAGTGTTTATTAGTTCTTATCAGCGGCACTGCTGCATGGAATGTGCCTGCTAAGTTAACAGGGCAGAAAAGGCAGGAAAATGGTGAGAAGTCCTGGTTAACAAGGTCATTTATATCTCAAATTGTCCAGCTAACAAATGCCAACTAACATATTTATACTTTTAATCCAGTAACCATTCACCTACGTTCTGCACTGCAGATTTTTTCACCCGATGACAGGACACCAAGAAAGGTGAAGAAGAAGGAAAGAAAGAACAGAAAGCCAACACCCAAACCCCTCCATCTTGTTACACACACATATATGAATATATATATTACTGAATTTCTACATTTCCACATATTCCACCCAGTGACGTAATTTTACTTACACAGTAACAATCCCAGTGTTATCATGCAATCTAGGAAGTCTTTCCCAAGGTCTCAGGTCAAATGCAGTATGCTTTTGAAAATCACTGCTTGTCAGTGCTGACAAGGCTGAGACTGTCAGAACCTGGGGTTCCAACAAGGGGTTGCAACAATTGTCAGTGAGCACTGTTCCCCTTCAGAAGCGCTGGGCAGAGACTGAAGGGTGTGGTAGAGTGATGTCCCAGACATGAAAATACAATCTCATGCTGCAAAAGCTTTAAAAGAATAAAAAATCCCCAAAATAGCCTGAACGATCATTTCCTGAATGTTCCTTTAGCATAAGATCCGTAATTTTTTAATGGAATATGTGTTCACAAGGAGAAAATGTCTGCCACCACATATATCTAAATGGCCTTGGGAGATAGCAGCTCTTTTCCACTAGCCATGTTTCTTTGGTCATTTTCATATGGTGCTTTCCTGTGTTCTCATCTACTAAAAATACATAAAACTCCATGTGACCAGTGATGCTCCCTTTTCAGACAGCATGCAGGTAGTGATTGCGGAGTTCTTTTTTGTTAGGACTTAGTGCTCCAGCTTCTCATTTACTGCAGAGGAAAAATTGAAGTTGCTTCTGATGGCCTTGGCTGTGGGCTTTCTGGATTCTGAGAGGTGCATATTAATGTGTCAGTGCTGTCCTGCCAGTTGCACCTGCAGTTCTTTAGCCCACGGTTGGTTGTTTCCCTGGAATTACAGTAGTGAAAGGCTGGGTGTTAGGTGATCACAGGGCTGTGGCTGAGCGCCTTCCTGGCTCGGGGACAGGCAGGTGTCACCCTCAGCAAACAGATGGATGGTTGCAGGCAGCCTACGGAGCACATGTGCTGCAGGGCTGGGAGTTAAGGTCAGAATTTCCCAGGCAAGAATGTCTGAATTGCTGTGCCCTACTTATCCAACTGTGAGCTGGATTAATGAAAGGGAGAGTTTGGACAGAGAAGTACTTTGGGTACATTTAGTGGGAGAAGAGATGTTTTCTTTTGTATCTGTACAGGTGGTCCTTTTGAAGCAAGCCAAAATAAGCTTCCTCACCTGGGTAACGGCCTGAATAGGTTGGCAGGGTGTGAATCCATTTTCAGCAAGTGTAAAGAAAAGTGTAACAGTTTGCCAGTGCACAGCCTTTCATTAATTTTTTTCTTAGCAAGTTTTTTCTTCGGCCATTGAGTTAGGCTGAGGCCTATTTTTTTTTTTTTTAACCTTAGGCAGTTCTGAAGTAGCAAACTATTAATAGTGAAATATTGGTTTAGAAGAACACTAATGCACAGGGGATTCTAGAGCAAACGAGGCAATGCTGTCAATGGTTCAGATTGTTCTTAATTACAATAATGGCATTATAGGAGCTGCAGTTGCTGTCGGGCACAAAAGAAGATAATGATAATGTCAGAGTGCTCAGAGTAAATGCAGTATAATGTATTGCAGTGCTGAATTCAAAAGATGATATGCCTAACTTGTCGTCAGAGTGCATGAAGAAGAAGAATGGTAAAAGGTCAGAACGCTTTTTGTTGTAACTGTAGTTCAGGGGTTTGGATTTTGTGGTTTGTTTGGGGTTTTTTGTGGCCTATGCTTTCAGGCTTAAGAGGAAATGTCAGGTCTCATGTGTTTAAATGATAAGTATTAATTTTATTAGAAGGTGCGATCACATCTGTCCTACCCACTTGGAATAAAGAACATCACTCTTGCTTTGAGAAGGAAAGGAAATATCCATTGGCTCAGTAGCCTCAACACATTTGATATTGATCTTGTCAGAATAAAAGAGCGTGAATATGGTAGATTTGGCCCCGAGTCAGAATTTGCCCCAGTAGCCTCTGGAAGTATGTCCAGACCTATTTGATTCATGTGATCCCTGTTTTATAATGAGGCCAAAAAAAAAAAAATTCAACTCTGAATTTAGGTGTGTTTGAAAGCTGGATTTGAATTTTATGGCTAGAGGCCACATCTGAATTGCAGTATTTTTAAGCATTTTTATGCTGTGCACTCAAATTCATTACTGCAGAGGAAGAGAGTTTAGTGTTTTACTGCAAAGTAAAACATGCAGCAGAGCAGCTCATGGTCTTGCATTCTTGTCACTGCTTTGTTATAATTCTCAGTCATACATAAGAACACATAATAAACTGGAAAATAGTAGTGGTATTCCTCATTATACCACGAGTGTTCAAAGTGACTTAGTGTCTTGCATAACTCGTAAAACCTTATTGCAGTGGTGGGTTGAATTGATAAAAAAATAATCAGCATCCAGTTGATTTGCAGCTTTATTATTTTGTTAATGTTTAACTGACTTGAAATAGTTACCCACAAATAAATCATCTGTAACTGATTTCAAACATTTACTCCCAAATGAAACGAGTTATATAGAATCCGAATAAGTATTTTTCAACTGTTGTCTCATACACAAAATGCCAGCATGTAAACACGATTTTTCCTAAGCAGACCTCAGGGTGCAGGTGCTCTGTAGGGCACAAGGTGGCTCCAGCTCACGAGGAAAGCTGGCGTGAGCAGCCCAAGTGCCAGCAACGAGTTCAGAGGAATCAGCTACTGCTGTGTCAGAATGGAGCTCAGCAGTTCTCTGTGTGCACGTCTGGTATTCTGAAAATGGCCTGAATCTTAATGGCCTTTAGAAGAAAACCGTGGCTAGCCTTAGAGTCAGACTAGTACATTCAGATTGCATTTTGGGTCTTGTATTTCATTTTTGAAGGAGTTACCCCAGTGGATTTTAGCAGACATTCTGCTTTTGCCTGAGTAAAAGGTAACAATTCTGTGCAGAACAGCATTCCCAGGGTAAGCTGTGGAAATAAACAAGAGTTGGTGTGTACAGTGAGAACACAAATGTAAAGTAAGCTAGGTAGAAAATAGGATAGAGATTGAAAGCTTAATGAGAAAGGGTTTGGGTTGTTTGGTTTGGTTTTGGTTTTTTTTTTTTAGAAACAGGTCATTAAAATGAGAGAACTGAGTAAGTTGATAAGAAAACCCTGTATTATAAACAATCAGAAATGCTTTGTGTCTGTTGTTGGTCTTGCACCCTGTAAAACAGCATTTTTGTTTTCAGAGTCTCTTAGAAGCGAATTGCTTGTCCATTTCTATTTCCAACATAATATTAGCTGCCAATAGTCTGCCCTTACATGAAGCATCTTCATCTGACTGAAATACCTGAGAATTTTAAGATGAGATCAGAAAAGGAAAAATGTTTGCTCTCCCTGCACCATCTGCATGGGGCAACTGAGGCAGAAAAGGTGAATTGATTCACTCACGTGATCTTCTGCAGGCAGAGAAGTGGAAGGGAGCTGCGGTCTCCTCGTTTCTGTGTTTAGTCTTGCTCCATTAGACAGCTTTGTGCCATTCACAGGTTTTGTTGATTTGTAACTCTCTGATGCATGTCTTGATACAGTTTAGATTTTTATATGAAACAACTTTTAATTGGTAGGATTTGGGGTTTTTTTTTGTTTGTATGTTTGGTTTTTTTGTATGTGAAATAGGTAGAAGTTTCCTGGGACTTGAATTTTTAAATATGCTTTATGTACAGTAGCAGCAGGCATTATATTACATAAATATATGAAGAAATAGCCTTTCTTGATGTGATCTTTGCCTCTATCCCAAAGAAGGAAGGTTTGCTTAAGAGGTTAAAATGTTTTACCTGATATAACAGTCTTTCTCAAAGTAATGTCAGGTGGTAAAACAAATTTATAAATCTAGACTTGCTGTATTATTTATTTTAAAAGTCTTTAGGTGTATAGTTTTCTTCTCTAACATCTAATGTTAAACACAGTGAAATAGATTAGGTACCAGACCTACGTAGAGTTAATGTTAAAACAGTGCAAAGCACCATTTTGACTTAGTAAATTATTTGTATTTTCATTTTTACAAATGAATTTTATCCAAAGTTAGTTGTGGGCATGATTCTAATTAGTAGCTCCCCACATTAGATCTAATCCCTTTGTTCTTCATTCAGACAGAACGCCCATTAGAGTCAAAGAAAGTTTTGACTGAATAAGGAATACAACAACTGGCTGTAGTTTTAGTACATATAGGGCCAGATTGTGGGTCAGGGCCAGCTTGAAGTGTACAGCTCCAGTGATTCCACATCTTGTGCATAATAGGCAGATCCTTCACACTGTTATGACGGTACTTTATTAACACGTCAAATACAGAAGAAAAAACCTGACAGTTTTATGGCTTCTCAGAATCTTATTAGCACGTCTCAGTGTTTTGCGTTTCTGAACTGAAATTATGCAAATATGTCTTCAAAAACATTTCCCTGTTTTCGTGAGAGAGCGAAGAAAATAGAAGTAATCAAAAATTGGTATTAAATACTCAAATAGTTCAGCTAATTAATAAATCTGCCGTTGCAGAAATGTGGGCTGGAGCTGGCTCTTAACTTAATGTTAACATACATTTAATTAGCCAGACCAGATGGAAGCTGGCTAAGCTTCACATGAAGGCTTGTGGGAGAAAGACATAATCTTCCATTTTGTCAAAGGAACTAATACCACAGATTAAAGGTCGGTGTTCTTTTCAGAATTTAAAGAGTGGATGCACAGTGGCTGACAGCAAGAAACAGCAAGGGCAGTAACAAATTAGCTTAACCCCTGGATGACTAGTGTACCAGCTCTGCTTCATTTGCTTCCCCAGTTCAAACCCTCGGTCTCCAGTTTCACTAATAAATATCTTATCCCAGGGAGATAAGAATGTCTGCAGATTTTATTCTTTTTTCGGGGAAGTAGAGTTCCATGTAGGCAGTTAGCGTGGATAGAGAGACGAAGTCCTGGGAAATGTTTTCTTACTCAGCAGAGTAAAACTTCACGCTGTTCAGATGCTAAGCAATCGGGATCAGTCTGACAAACCACTTAATTCCCTGCTTAACAATAAGCGTGCAAGGAGACAAGTCAAGGAACCATTCATGTGCTCAAAGAGGTGCATACATGATCATGTCAGAGTACAGCAGAGCTTAAGGACTAAATCAGGCACATTCTGTGTTAAGGCTTGGAAATGTAGTGGAAAGAGGGAATGGATCTGTCAGACTGAACCTTAAGTAAAGCTGCAAGAAATTGCACATTTTTAAAAGTGAGGAAATGGGAGTCTATTAAAAAAACAAGAAAGAAAGAAAGAGGTTAGGCTTATCCTAATTGTTTGAGCATTTAACCAGTCTTTGGGGATACATCCCAGGGGCTTCAGCAAGGTAGGAAAGAGTTCTTTCTGAGGTGGAGAATAGTAACACACATACCAAGAAATTAATACAAACTTAGTGTTGCTATAAAACATCACCTAATTGTGCAGAAAATAAGGTACCCTTAGCAGTAAGTAATAATTATTACAGCTTTGGTCTGCCATCTTTGTGGCTCTTATTTATAGTGGAAATACCTGTGCACAGCCTAGCTTGGGAAAGGAAGCTGGGGAATAAGCACCTGCTGTTTGAGTCAGGTTTATGTCAGTGTTCATGTACGGCCGTAGGGAATTAAATATCTGCTGGACTTTCCCAGCTGGAATGCAGGCACCTGTAGAGCTGGTAGGTGTCTTTTGAACACCCGAATACACAGCAGATCTAGGTGCTTAAGTTCCGCAGCCATAGCCACTTAAGTTCCCACAATGTATCATCCCCTGGTAGTCACAATGTATTTTTCAACACTTTAAACAAGCTTTTCAAAACATTCTGGAGCTTGCTTCTACATTTTGGAAACTTTTTTGCCGCTAGACCCTCTTGTTTAGTTTGTTGTATGTGAACTTTCCCTTAGTGGCCGCTGCCCATTTGATGGTTGCACCACTTAAGTGAAATCATTGGGATGAGATTGGGTCAGTTCTTGTAAAGAGTGGAGTATTTTGCAGATCTCAGTTAATAAATTGTGCTCGCTGACAGTCCCAGGAGAGAGGGTTAAGGACCTGAATGAACATGAAAACTACGGAACTATGCGACCTATTTATGATTGCCTTGTGTAGATGGAGATTTGATATGCTGAGGTGAGAAAATCTGTGCTGCTGTTTACTGTAGCTTTTTTAGAGTGTGGATAAACACAAGATTCCAGCACCACACTCTGCAAGGTGCACAGATTAAAAAAATTAATTTTAACGTGGAAAGCTCTTCTACTGTGTCAGCTGAACTGGAGATTTGGAATCCCACTGAGTACTTTGAAAGCTGTATGCACATGTATTTATGTTGATGCTTTCATCTCTTTTCTCATTTTTAAATAATTGCATCCCGGGGATGGAAGAAGAATTATTTTACTAGTGACTGTTTACTAGACCACATTTATGTACAGTTACCAACTGGTGGCGATCGAGATACCACAGTTATTTTCTGTTCTGAGTTACTGACATATTTCAGATACCACTTGGGGACAAAATATTTGAAGGGAATGGTAAATTTTAAAAGCATTGTAGCTACAAATGACAGAATTAGCATTTACTTATCAAGTAGCTCATTTCAGCTGCTATAAAACCAGAGGAGTGTAGGAGTAGGTAGTGCACTTTTGGGAGAGGTGTAGGTAGTATGAAAGTATTTTTTTTCCTTTCCTTGTCAGGTAAAACTTAACAGTGCACATCTAAACTCAGCTCATGTTCTCTGAGAAATGCCCATATAGTACAGCCCAGTAGGATTTGTCCCAACAAATACATTTGGGGAGAACCTTTCTGAGCAAAGTCATTCATGTACCTTTGGTAAGTGTGTCAATCATCTTCAGGTGAGGATCGCACTCAGTTTTGTAAGGGCACGAGTACAAATTCTACTTCCATTAAACTCAAAAAATGCTTTTGAAATCCGAAGAGTTTGGGAGCTGCCCTTTTCAGGGAAGTACTGTGCAGTATGAAACTTGCCAAAAACTAATGGATTGTTTGCAGGAAATTGGAAGTTAAAGTGCATGAGTCAGTCTACTTCAAGGCTGAACAGTTTCCACTGAACTTAAATAATGAATGCCAAAACCTAGAGACAGTACAAGCAGCTGCAGCAGTTTTCTTCAGTTGTTTCATCCAGGCACTGTGAGGGATTTTATGTTTAGCAGAGTCCTCCTTGTCTTTTAGCTCATCAGGCTGTAGAAGTGTTACATACATTGTTGTTACTGACATGGAAACCTTTGCACAAGAAGCAGCAACCCAAGGGTTTTTATTTTTGCTTCAAAGCAGTTACTACAGAGTATGGACTAGAATGTGCAGTTTCAGGGACTTCATCTGCAGGAAACAGCTACCTCCTTTTGTAATGACAACTGCCAGAAAAGGAGAGAATCATTTCTTTCCTCAGAATTCATACATGTTAGCTTCACACTTCTCAAAATACTCAGGCCATTTACTTCCCGGTGTGTACAAGGATTTCAATATACTTAATTAAATACATCACACATTAGATAAAAGATAGAATCATTCTCAGTAATTTTGATTTGTGACAGATCTTATTCCCGGAGCATATTTGTGCAACAGACTACTTTTTACCAGGATGCTCAATGAATCTAACTCTTTGTAGGAGTGCAGGAAAGGAATGAGGTGTTTGTATATATGCATGTGGCTTAGATTTCTTTAATTCGAATTAGTTTTTTGATGTCTGTGCATGTGGAGAGTAGTTGAGGGTATGCATGGCTGAGTTGATACTTTGTCCTGTTCTGTGGTCCTGTTCTCCAGTTCTCCACAGCTGAACCTTTCTGAGTTGGACTATCACTGAGTGCACCAGAGCTTTGGGACTTTGGGTCTCATCCTCATGAGAGATGCTCCAGGTCACTAAGCACCTTTGTGGTCCTTCACTGGACTCTCTGCAGTAACTCCATGTGTCTCTTGCACAGGAGAGCCCAGAACTGGGCACACTACTCCGGGTGTGGAAGTGCAGGTGCAGAGCTCTCCCCTGTGTCATAGTTTTCCACCATGCACAGCATCCGTGCAGCTCTTCAGCTGTGGTGTGGACAGGAGTATGGGCATGAGGTTTTAAGAAAGTTTGAGTATTTTGCTATATGAAATTCATATGAAGGTGTGCAAATGCTTCTTGGTGAGATTGAGTCTGAGCAAGCTTAACATTATTTAGAAAAGCAATTAGCCACGTTTTCAAATAGAGAACAGTCCTGAATCAGGAGGAAAAATAATTTTGGTTTTGTTTTCTTTTTTTTATCGCATTTCATTTAGATGGAAACATGACTGGGGTTTTCAAAGGCAACTGTAGATTTTTGTTGTCAAAGAGTCAAGATAGCATTCTATTCCCAAGTGTAGAAAGGTGCCCACCTAGAGATGCCTCATAATGGCTACGGACTTAGCTGTGTTAATTTACATGAATGTAATTCCTTTTACCCCTCAGTTTTAATCTGAAGCTCTTTCCTGGCATAATTTACCATAAGGCCATATGAATATTTGCACAAGAGATGATGATCATGTGGGAGTGAGAACGATCAACAAGTTTGGGACCAAGGTGCAATCGCCCCTTTCAAAAGCAGTGGCCATGGCACAGGTTTCTGCGTTAGCTTGGGGTGTTTAATTATTGCGTGCCTCAGTTTCCAGATGTGTGAAGTGGAGCGGTGATGGGGATTAATTTGGAAGAACCTTTGAGCTTTCTCGATGAAAAATGTTAAGGGTTATTAAGTGTGAATGTGGTGAAAGGCTTAGCAGACAGGTGTGGCTTAAAGAAATGGTTTGAAATCCAGTAATTTAGTTATAGGTTTAATTGAAAGTTGTAATCCCAGAAATTCGTGCCAGTGTCTTCTAGGATTTAAATCCAGCGCACTGGAGCGTGTAATTTAAGGCTTTACAGAGCAGTATTAGTGCTTATATGTTTATCACTCAGCACATGTTAGCATTATTCCTGTGGAATGCTCTTAATTAAAATCCAGGAGCTGCTTACAGTGCATTTGATGCTCGCTATCATGAGCACTCAGTCGAGTTAGCAGCAAAATAAATTTTAAAGGAATGATTTTTCTCAGAGCTACAGTATAATTGGCTTTTGTAACCAATGTTGTCATTAACGTACGGGAGGTTTCGGCAGCAGATTCCTTGTTGATCAAATGACTTCTGTTTTCATTTTTCAGATCCTAATATTAGCTTAAGTAGGAGGAAAGGGACTTTCAGTTGGTACAGCAGAAAACAGGATGCTTTTGCAGCAAAAAAGCCATTAGGGCATGCCTAGTTTACACATTGTACTCTGACATGTCATACTTCAAAGCTGGATTTGTTGTGGAAGAGTTACACCCAGAAAATCTCTTGATAAAAGGGCAAAATATGGTGCTCTGTTTTTGAAGGGGAGGAAGACACACCAAAATAAGTGTTTTGTAACATAGGATTGCTTCTTTCTGAAATTTTGCATTGTTTTTTGGGGCCTGGTGCTCGGTAGATAGGGTTAATTGTTTTACTGTGAGCAACCAGAGTTTTAAACATGAATTCTAACTTTTTGACCCCATTAATCATAAAACTGCCTAACCTATCTTGCTTACTGTAACATTGCTTTTTTTTTTCAATTGATGAGTCATGAGCATATATTAAATATGATTTCTTTAAAAATAATTTTTAAAAAGTCCTTCTTGGATCTTAAAATGATTTTGTAAGCTAAGAATTCAGCATATGTATGTCAGTACATATTGCAGTGGGCTTATGATATAATAGCTTCAATGAAAATTAGATCTAAATTAGAGTAGACTTTGAAAAAGGGTTGCGGGCACATGTTTTTGGGAGTGGTTGGAAGAACTTACTGTAGGGGAAGGTTCAGCCCTGTGTGTGCTCTACCTAGAAACCAGATAGGGTGATGTTTCTAGTTAAAGCAAGATGCAGAATTTAAAGCAAGGAACCGCTGAATATGAAAATTAATTTTTGTGTTTACACAAAAAGGAAAAATCCAACTATGGTCTAATTCATTTTCTTTGCTTTCCTTTCCAGAAATATTTTTAGAAATTAAATAAAAAGCATTGAAGTATTTCAACAACCAGTTGGCTGTGGGTTTTTTGGTTTTATTTTGGATGTTTTTATTGTTTTGTTTTGTTTTCTTTTTTATAATGCCATTAAAACTTCTTTGGAGGATAACAACCCTCTTGAGGACCAAAACCCTGCCCTGTTACAGCCAATGCTTACGGGGCTTTTTTAACCCGCTCTGTGCACAGAAATCACAGAACTGAGAAATCATGGAGCTGAGCAAAAACTGAACAAAGACTCATGACAAAATCTAATTCTTTCTGTTGCTCAGTTGAAAAACAAGTGTGTTTTGAAGTCTGTAGCCTTTTAGAAGCGTAAGAATGTTTAACTCCTGTATGTCTGTGGAGCTGTTCTGCAGTGAGCCATGAGCTTGCTGCCGTTCTGTATTCCAGAGCGCCTCGCGGAGCTGAGGTGAATCCTGGCGCTGCTCCCCGGGGCTGCGGTTCCCCTGGGAATGGGTGGCTGGGGAAACTGAGGCACAGACCCTTGGTCCTGCTTCTGGAGCACGGAACACAGCCAGCTCCAGTGCTTCCTTTGCTCTCTGGACTTTCAAGATCACTGTTTTCTCCCTACTGGCTTGCCCTCTTCCAGGTTATTTTGTTCCTACGCTGCTTTAACATTTTTCTCCCAGACACCAGCCACTGGTTAATGTATCTACAGATAAGAAATCGTGTGTACAATTAGCAGAAGCCTTCTTTGGTCGCATTCATGCTTATCCCTCCCCCCTATTTTCCTCTAATTCCTAGTGACCCTTCTTTGACTTTTATTACCTTTTAAGAAGTGGTAGAATCAGGCCATTAAGTTGAAGTGAATTATGAAATACTTAACCCTCTTGTCTCCCCTCTGAAACGCCAACCCCACACATACCAGTGACGCATGGAGGGCTTTTTTTGTAGAAAAATTTGGTGTCTGAGTGTTTGTCTGTAGCCTGGATTGCGACATACATGAGATACAGAAAGGACAAAACTAGAAACTGAATTTTCTCCCTGTCTGAATCCCTCATGTCTCCAGGACTTCTACCATTTTAAAAATGAATTCTGGAAAAAAAAATACACTGTGGGGTTCCACACTTTATTCAAGGAGTTAAAAGTCTGGAGCTGTGCTTGATGAGCCAGATGGTCTTCAGCAGTAACATTGTTCATATTGTTTAGATTATCCTGTTGCAAGTACAGTGCCTCGTTTACCTTTTATGGAAGAAAGTGTGGAAAATTGACCACAGATGTAAGTAACCAAGAATGATGGCTGAGGCAATTCTTACCAGGCCTCCCTCTCTAACACGCCTGATCCTGCAGATAAAAATAAATAGAGAAATGTGAGGCGGCATGAGAAATATCTAGTGTTACCTATTTAAGTGTTTAATTTGAGCTCTGCGAGCTACTAAAATCTTTATTTTCTTAGACTGAGATTTCTTCGTATTGAACTGGTTTCAGTCTTTCAGTGTAGGGCAGCCTGAATGTAGATTTTTATCCAGGCACTAAATAGCACATCATTATATATTTTTTTCCATCCTGGTTGAAAAAAAAGGGTGTGGGAAGAAGCCAACTACGCTGACCTCAAACACAGTTTATGGTCCAAAAGTCTTCATGAGAAGATTGGTACCCATTTTGTGCTGTAATGAGAGAGCACAAACTCCCCATTAATATTGATTTGATTGATATCAGAGGCAAAGGCTGCACCAAATTAATTAGAGGTAGCTCATTGTTACTCCTGATAATGGGCTGTTGAATTAGTGAAGCATCTTACAAGTCACTTTCAGATTGAAATAAACTTTTTTAGACAGGTATCTCTTTTGTGCAGTATCTGGAATTGGAAGGCTCAGCAGAACAAAGGGAAAATGCTACAAATGAAAGCAATAAAGCCCTGTTTTATAAAGTCCTTTTGTCTCCTATCACTTTTCTTTCTCTCCCTCATTTCCTTCCTCTTATTAGGAGCTGCTGTCAAAGTGCATTTACTTATGGCAAGTGGTTCCCTTCGGAGCCCCTAAGCTGATACTGCTGCATTTGCATGCAGGTGCTGCTGTGGTGGGGCACAGCTCTGGCCTGGCCTTTCCCCTGCCCTGGCAGAGCAGGGAGCTGTAATTATAAACCAACAGGTTTGCCGTGCGAGGGGCCACGCACTGACGATCTCCTGTTTGTTCTTCAGCTCGGCTTGGCTGCCTGGTGCTCTTTCACAAGGTGCTAGATTCCTTTGACTATTAAAGGCAACATCTTCCCTTTCTTGCACTAAGCTTTGATTGATCCAGGAAATATTTTCTTTTGCCTATGCAGTGCTTTTAAATTTGATTCTGCCTACGCTGGTTTCTAGAAGCGTAGACTATCAGATTCTCTTCCTAATATTGTTTAAAGACTTTTCAGAAATTGACAGGAAAAACTGTTTTACAGGGAACAGAGAAGGCTGGAGGTTATGGTGAGAAATATTCAATCTAGGATGTAATGTAAAATCAGCAGTTAACACTGGAAACAGATTTCTAAGGCAAAGTTCAAACAGTCAGTCTAAGGTGCCACTAAGTGGTACAAGAGAGAGTCAGTAATAATTTTCATATTTTTAATACCTGCATTCAAAATAGGATAAATTAGATTGGCAACATGGGCACTGTTTTTCATCATTTACCTATCTGTGGGATCTGGAAAACAAGATCACTTGGACATAACAGCTCTGGCTCTGTGCCTGCAGCTGTAGGGTGGAGAAGGGGAAAGCCATTGGGAGGAAGTGGCAGGAGCAGCACCAGAGTGGGAGATGGGAAAGGTGATAACAAACACGGGCCTGGGAAGGGGGGATGGACAAGGTGAGCGTACTGTTGAGGAGGTGACCAGCTTGAACCAGGAAAGTGGGTGAGAGGAGAGTGATGTGGAGGGGGGGACTGCTGCTGAAGTGGTTTGAGCCTGTGCCTGGGAGCCAGCAGCCCTTGAGCACTAATCCTGTTTTGTTCTGAGGCTGCATGCAAATTCTCTTTCTTTTTTTTTCTTTGTGTCTGTTTTCATATTCATGAAATAGTGATAATGGCCATTGTCTGCATCAAAGTGGTATCAGGAGGCTTAAAGTGCCATTGTAGTTCTGAAACAGCAGAGATGTGTTGACCTTCCTTTGTGCCCACAGTTGATAAATGCTTACCTCAGTGACAAATTAAGGGTTTGCTTTCTTCTTCCTGAGCAACCACAGCTATGAAAAGGGTTTGGACACCATCCTGTACTACAGCAGACTTGTTAGCTTAATTGCAATGGGCTGCACAAGTAACAAAGGGCAAGATTTGCCTGACATGCCCTGTAGTACTAATGAAAATGGAAACATTTGAAGAAAAACAGAAGCTTTCAGGTCCTGGGTTAGGATTAACTTGCTCACTGATGTAACGTTCTGCAGCCGACTTCTAAAACTGATCCAGATCTGTCAGGTTGGGTTTTGTGCTTGAGCTGATCATTCAGCAGGGAAACTTCACCTGTGTTTTAACTCATTCAGACTAGAAATTATTTGAAAGATCAACTGAAGTCTGAATGTTACAGAAAATTGTTTTAAAGCAAGGCTTCCCAGGGATGAGCACAGATTTCCATCTAAATAAAGCTGCCAACACATGATTCACAAGACCCCAGAGATTTTCCATTAGATAAAACAGAATTATTGATCTCTGTTAGTATTCTAGAGAAATAAGATGAAAAAGTTTTCACTGTCTGGGCAGGACCAGTCCGAGAGCGAACAGGATAAACACTAGTGCCACACAAACTCCCAAGACTCTGATGAGCGAGACACTTTGCTTTTGCTGTCATAAAATATCCTGCAGAGGCAAGCACTGAAGACACAGAGCTGCAAAGAATTTATCTGTGAAGACAGATTTTTACACCTTCATTCAATGAAGGGACTCTTTGTTAAATTTTACAGGATTGAGGTGAAGAGTGCTTAATCAGTGGCAGCTCACCAATGCAGCAATTCAGAGTTGGTCCCTACATGGTAAAGTCAACATATCTATGGCTGGAGCTGCACTGTGGTTCTTACAAGCCTGAAGCACAAGGAAAACAAATTATCCCTTTCAAGGCAGTGAGACCTTCCTCCTAGTCTTGGAATAGTTGTGGTAAAGGTCCAATAGACCATGGAAAACATAGGTTCGTGGATCCAAAAGCCCCACTGATAATGCTTAGAGAAACTGAAAAGTCAGCTCTTTTGCTAGTTCTCGTCAAAGCTTGAAGAGAACTTGTTGCTCTTTTGTAAAGATAAGTCTCACGGAGTAAAGCTGTGCTGCAGAGGGACTGTGAATACGCAGAGTGGTTTCTCAGCAGGACACGAGCCCAAAGCTCCAAAAAGCATCACTTGATTTGTAGAACAGACTAAAGCCTTCTGATGAACAGCCCTATGCAAATATTACATTTGTAAGTGGTGTACCCTACGACTCCTTGTTTCTGACAGATATGCTGGGAATTTCCTTTTTAACAAACAATGCCTGTCTTGGTCGAAGCCTGTTTCCATGACTAAAACTGTGATGAGAGCATCAGCCTAGTATGGTTCCAGGAATAACCTACACATTCAGCTCTCCTCTGCCAAGAACCCAGAGACTGGTTTTTGAGATGAATGGTTTTGGTTAATGTGTACCACAAAGTAGGAAAATAAGATGCCTATATATTTTAGTTCATAGATAATTATCAAGAAATTGTGTATAAAGAAAAATAATGTATGGTTGGGGAGCAGAAATATAAGCCTTGAACTTCCTATCCTGAAAATATAAATCACTGCAAGTTTTAAAGCACTTGCATGACTCATATGCAGAGGTCATAGACCAAATTTGCTGA
Organism: Oriolus oriolus; assembly: GCA_013400235.1. Taxonomy (NCBI): domain Eukaryota; kingdom Metazoa; phylum Chordata; class Aves; order Passeriformes; family Corvidae; genus Oriolus; species Oriolus oriolus. Next base: position 1,114,996 of record VXBT01009751.1, on the reverse strand, counting down.
TGGAGGCAGGATGAAACAAATTCGGCTGCATTTTTATGATATTTTTCCTGCTGCTCTTAGCTTTTTATTTACCCAAAGTAATATAATTTTCCAGAGAAGTGTAACAGATCCGACATATGGAACTGCTATCCAGTTCAGTGCTTAGGTGCAGAACTGAATGGGAACAGTGGTGTGTCAATAAATAGCTTACTGCATGTCAGGGAAAGTAGTCTCTCAGGAACCATATTGCCAGCTTGGCAGGATTCTGGAAACGGAATCTCAAGTGGAATTGGGGTAGTAATGCAGTCACTGAATAGGGCCCAGGCCTAGAGGAAATCCAACTCCAGTAACATGAATGCTAAATGGAAGGCAGAGAGAGGGTAACAAGAAAGAGGCACTTGTTAATGTGCAGGTCTATAAATCAAGGGGTTTTTCCTCTTGCTCCAGCACAAACTTTGAGCCAGTGTAGTGCATCCCTGAAAGTCAGTACGCTGTAGTTTTTCCACTTGAGAAATAATGACATAACACTGAGTAAACTGTTTGGTAATCAACTGTGTTGCCTTTTGCTGAGCAATATTTTTGTGCCACAAAAGAAATATGCAGGAGTTACGATCTAGGTCTGATCTGCATACTGGTTTTATGCTGCTGAGATTCTGTTGACTTTGAGGTTGTTGTTGGGGTACACGATGTGCTGGAAGAGAGATAGGCCCTGAGGGCCTATCTCTCTTCCAGCACATAGTGTACCCCAACAGTTGTTTCTGTATTTTCAGTAGCGTTGCTGATGTTTAGATTTTGATCCAGCATAGCTTAGAAAATGAGAGGAGAGTTATTCCTGCATTCAGTTTAAAATGTCAGCACATAGGAAGTCAAGAAGTCTTGCTCCAGGTGAAGGTTTTAGACCTGAATGTGTCTTGGTTTAATGGCAGGGAATGAGGCTGGCTTGTTAGGAGAGAGAGGCTGTATTATTGAGTGTTCCAAATGATCCGATTTTGTGTGCATGTATGGTTGTAGTAAAGATTTTGTTTATGGTATGAGGCATAAAAAAAGTGTGTGTATTTATAGGTATAACATCATTCTCTTTCTCCTGTGTGTTTAGGGAAAAAGGCAATGGGCCTGCCTTTGTTTAGTAACCCTTGGACCTTGCAAGGTGCATTGCAAATAATAGTAACATTCTGAGAGGGCTGGAATTCCTCATGTTCTTGTCAATGTATTTTTAGCCACTTGTCAGTTATATTATAGGTGAACTGTGTCATGTCAGTGTTATTTTATTTTTTCAGTAGTCTAATTTTCTCACATTTGCCACCTAGATCTAGTTGGAACTGCCCCTTTTAAATGACTTCTGTCAACATTCACCTGGGTTATTTGGGAAGGACACCATTTGATAATTTGCATGTCTAAAAACATAACTCTGGTATCTACCTTCTCCCTTTGCATCACACAGCCTGCGCTGGAATTCTTCACTTTGGGATTTTAGCCCTGGTGAGTGGGGAGCGGACCCCTGAAGTCCCCTGTGCCAGGCTCATGTCATCCTCTGGAGGGCAGGGAAGGCATGAAGGCAGTTTGGAGACACCTCTTTTCTCTCTGCAGTTACACACCAGTAGACGTTGGCTCTGCCAGGGATCTAACCTGTAATTTCTTGGTAAATGAGCACTTTATGTGACTCCCAGTTTATATGACTCCTGTTTCTGCTTATGTATAACATGCAAGGTCTGTCATCTCTTCTTCCATTTACATGATTCCTGGCATTTTAAATTCAGGTAGATTAGATTTCGACTTTTTGTAATGAATCTGCATCATTTTGTGTTCTGCTTGCTCCTGAAATAGCCTGGGGGAACCTGATAGACACGATTTATGTGTATCATTTAGAGGCATAAGAAAGCATCTGATTGATTTAGTCTTTCTTTTGTTAGCTCTTTCCTATAATTCTCATCATCATTTCGCTGTAGCATTACACCTTTGAGGAAAGTATGGGTTTTCAAAGGCAGGATGCTTCCATATTTAAAAGTGGTGATACTTAAAGGAAAATGGCTTGGAGGTCTTCACAGCAGATTTTCTGCTAATTCTGGTGTAGCTCAGATCATAGCTTGCAAGGTAGAAATATGTCTGGCATTTATTTCATCAACAGTAAGTATAATTAATTCATTTTTGGTGTTATTTCCTGACTGCAGCAGAATATGCTGTGGGTAGGATGCTTCTGTGCAGCACTGAGCTCTACTGCTGCAGAGCTGTGTGTGTAAAAGCAGACCTGGGTGCTGATGCTGCTGTGCATTTCGCGTGGCAAAGGGGAAGAGGACTGATGAGATTTGGCAGTGTTTGTTACTGTGCTGGTGAGATGCTTGGAGTCTTCCACGTGGCTTTTAGTCTCTGTCACTTTTACACAGAGCAGAGCGAAGGAGACAGAAACAGTAAGGACCTGACCCTGTAATTTTCCAGTTGGAATCAATCAGTATAAACAGTAAGCCAAGTTCTCTTCTGATATCAGTCAATGGTCTTCTGTTGGCTTTAGTAAGGCTGTACCCATTTGCAGTAGCTGAGAATTAAGCTGTTGCTCTCCTCCCAGCCTTTCTGATGACTTAACATAATTTTTGAAACGTAAAAGTCTTGTTTCAGGTCCGGGTTGTTGGCTTGTATGTTTAAATTGAAGGCTTGTCAGTCCTCATGTGACCAGCACTTTAAAGAAGATCCATGAGTGAGGTTAGGTAAAACTGTGGGTTTTTTCCCTACTACTATCTGGATTTTCTCAGAACCTAGATAATTTTATCCTATTTGCATCAAACATGCAGGTAACTTTAGAATCCTGCATCTGTATTGTTTCTAGGGAAGCAAAATAAAATTACAAATGACAGTAATTGACATTACATGCTTTAATTGAATTTCCTCCTCTGTGAACCAAAACCTTTTAACCAAGTATTGCAGTGCTATTTCTGTATTTATTTGTTACATGGGTTAATGTGCTATGTGGCAGATCCAGTATTTATCCATTTTCACAAATTAAGCTATCAGTGTCATGTTGCCTTTGAATTGTTTCCTGTATTGATGGCCAAAACGGCTTGAATAAGTCTTTAGTCCTCCCTGGCTATACTTCTGTTTTTACAAAGCTGAAAATTGCAGGGTTGAAAATGAGCCCTTAGGAACAGTTTGGGAAATTCTAGGCCCAAAGCATCTTACCAATGTGCTGGATTTTTTCCCTGCAGTGATCTCTGCTAAGGGAAGGGGGAAGTGCACAGGCTTTTTGAAAGATGATGTTGTTGTTATGTTACAGGAATTAGAAATCAACCCCACTTGAGTTTATGTTTGTGGCAAGTCAAAATGGATTACAGAGAGAATGAGTAGAAATTCCTCTACTGGGTTCCCAAGCTATGCACTTCAGACCTGCTGCTGTCAACTTCTTGCCATGTTATACCCTCTGAGAAAAGAGCTCTGCTTTAGCTAATTTGCAGCTTTCTTACTCTGCTATAACCTCACCTATTACCTGAGCATGATCTTTGTCTACTTCTGTAGGTATAAAAACTCAGCGTAAAAGAAACAAAATTCATTTACTATTTTTGTAAAATAACTACTTTTGTGCATGCAAAAAAATACCGCTTTATAAACAGATATAAATAGTCACTTATAAAATAGGTTGAATTGAAGATGCAGGTAGCTGCGGCTACAGACTTCGTGAATTTTCTTATTATATAACAATTTTCAGCCTCCTTCTTGACATTCCAAGTGAAGCATTATTTTCCTTTAGCTGTACTTGTGTCCCAAACAGGATTGCCATAATAAAGTATCTGGGACACTAACTATTCTATTCAGAAATTAAGAGAGGAAAGCTTGGTAAGAATTGCCAGCTCAGTATTGTCCTGTAATTGAATGCTGTTATTCAGCAGTCCAGCAATGCAGGTTTTCAGTGCCAGAAGGCAATGGGACTCCAGGAGTCAGAATGAGGAGCCCCATTACCACTTGTGAGTGCAGCATGAAGTAGAAATGTTGGCAGGGAAAGCTGCTTTTAGGGGTGACCCAAAAGCTGCAGACCAATCTGTATCAGACTCCTTAAAACTGGCAAAGAATGGGGTGTCAGAGCACTGACAAGAGCTCTGAGTCTTCTTCTGCAAGGAATCACATCTGATATGAAACCCGGGGGAGGAATGTTGAGTAGCACAGCTGAATAACCCTAAACAACAAATACCACTCCATTCTCCATACTTGTCTTTTGGCACTGGTATTTTAAATGAAGTTCCATTGGAAATTAGAAAGGTAACTACTTTCCATGACTTAGAAATGAGCCAGGGATGTGTCACTTCCCTCCTCCTGCTCCAAGTTGAAGCAAACACTTAGACATTTTACAGCTTCTGAAAAGTTTTACTCTGTAGAGAACTTCATAGGAATTTGATTTTTAGCCCAAGTAAGTAATTGCTTTAGATTATATTTTCATTACTGTCCCCCTTTGGAAGGACCCATAGACCATAAAACCAGTTTATTTCTTACCAGTAGTTTGTTATGCTTTTGATGGCTCATACCTCTCCTTTCCTCTGCTTTTTAGCTTTTTATATGCTTTTGCCTGTTTCAGGGCTTAATCCTTGTTCCATGTGAGTGTTGCTAATTATTTCAGTAGGGAAGTATTTGTAGAGAAAAGAGTACTGTGATAAGGATCTGAATTTGGTAATCTTTGGTAATATCACACGTGCATCTCAATTCAGGCAACAGGATTCAAGTAACTCCTGTTGATCAGACTTTGTTTCACAACAACAACTAAAAAATTAAAAAAAAAAAAAGGAAAAAGAAAAAAGATATTTCCCTTCCAGTGTTGCAGTGTCTTTGCATAGACTTTTACTATGCTTTGAGGGGAATTGTGCCTTTATCCAGTTACAAGGGGAAAAGGTACAAGTTACCTAGAACAGAAGCAGACTGGGATCACTAAAAACATGTGTTTTACACTTGCCCTTTGAGCACTTTGTTTAGCTGCACGACTGATAACAAAAGCACACAATCAAAACTGCATCCCAGCCTTCAGAACGCAACTCACCAAGCTGCAAAAAGCAGATTTAGTTTCTTTTGCAGATGGTCTATGAGTCTCATGTGGCATCATATTAAATTATATAGGCAGTCAGTCGCTTGTTCTGAAGCGATGCTCTGAGCCGAGACTTGTGATGTGCTTGGACCATTCTGTTGGAAAACAGGCTCTAAAGCTAAAACAGCTCCTCTGAAGAGCAGCAGCAGAGGGGCCTGCCAGGAGCTTCCAACACCTCCAGGACTGCAGTTCCCCCTGGGATGCACTATGAGGGTGGCCCAGCGACCCTACGATGGGCTGTGGAGCATTTTGCCCTAAAGGTAGGAGACTAGACCGACTCATCTGGTTGTTTTTCTTTTCTGGTGATTGCTTTCTGACCCTGTATTTTTACAGTGGTAGTTATTTTTGTTTTGTAACATTTTGAAGATAAGAATGGGAGTTTATTTTCTTCTTTCTCCTGTCAGACTTTGTTTTTCCTGGGTAAAAGAAGAAAATACAGCAGTCTGTTAATATTTAATGTTATTCCATGAAAATATTTCTGCAATATGAAATAGAACTAGCTGTTTCATCCTAGTAATGTTTCATGAGATTATGTGTTTCTATTAGCTTCAGTTTGGTACAAATTCAGTCTTTGTGTAACACTGGCTCCAGTGTGAAAATAGTGATTTTTATCAGCTGAATTTCCACTCAGGGCAAGTTGTCATTTGTAGTCAAAAGCATGCTTGGGATAGCAATTTTCAAATGGACTATGTGTTATGCAGTAGATAAGTTTTAATATTCATGCTTGTTAAAATGAAACCTTCGTGGTACTATGCACTTTCTAAGAGGAATAGTAACACAAACTCATTTATGACATCAAAGCTGAAGGCTGCAGACTATTTCTGGGAATCTCCAAATGTGTTAGTGCCATGAAGTGAAACCCATTTGAGGTTATTTACTTAGATGATTGAGTTGCAGGTTTAGGTATGTCCACCTGCAAAATAGGAAATACAGCCACAGGTACTGTTGGTGTGATTGTTCCTCATGATGAAATTGGTACATTGGCAATGACAGCAACCCAGGAAATGCATTTAACAGGTAGGAGTTCACACAGGGGTGTTTCCCTTGTCTGACAGCTCTAGACAGGTGCTAACAAGTGCTGCTCCGAAATTCCCGCTTGTTTGAGATCTCTTGGAAGAGACAGTGGCAGTGCATGTGCAGTTCAGGGCTGGGGCTTTACCCTTACAATGCTGGTCCTCACAGAAACACCACAATCAGATGAACAGTTCAGTGAGGTGGTTTGTTTTAGACCGGGCATTTGGAAGTTGGAGCAGCTGTTTGAGTTTTATAAGGAAATAAGCAAAATTAGGAATGCACAGAGAGCACCAGGCAGGGCCTGTGAAGGCAAGGCACAGGGCTGGATGAAAATCATTACTACTGGTTTATATGGAAAGAAGGGTGTTTTCTTTGCCATGATATATGGGTTTGGAAAGCAAGAGGTGCAGGTATTCCTGTCCGCTCTGTCAGGCTAAGTGTAACATTAGAGATGGGCTTTTAAGGCTGTATTTCGAGTGCCAGGCTTCCATTTTACAAGTGCAATTTGTCCCCAGAAAAGAAACATGAAGATGTATTCCTTCAACTAGAATTGTGTCTTCTTCTATGCTGCAGAATGAGGATACTGCTGTTTTCTTCTGTTAAATGAATTAATTCTGATTAAGGGATTTGAGAACCTAGGCTGGAAGGTGTTGATTTATTTCCTGTGCAAATTGAGAACAAATTCTGCTTTCCTAAGCCAGACACAGTTTCTAGTTTGTGCTACCAAAGTCCTGTGTTGCATCATCATCTCACAATTTTGTGTAAATGTGTTTTAGGGGGGTAGCACAGCCACACTATTGATCACACCACACTGTGATTTATGCCAGCTGACCAAAGTTCTTCCTCTAGCCAGGGATTTCCACAGACAGCCCTGCCATATTCCTTTTCATCTCTGAACTGGCCCTTAGTGCTGTATGGCTGGGAAAAGCAAAAGGCCTTCCACACATCAGATGTGCATCTTGATAATGCATACTCATAGGAGATAAGGATGGGGAAGGAAGTTTGCCTTTTCTCTGGTCCTTTCTGTAGCAGTCAAAGAGCTTTTCTGCTGTCAAATGCACGTTAACCTCCACATTGGCCAAGAGAACCCTGAAGGGCAGTCTAGTCTTCAGGATGCTAAAAGATATATTTCTTCCATTTTCAGCTTTCATTTTGCTGCCTTTTACCAAATCCACCCCTTTTTCTTTCAGAATGTAGCTGGGTTTCTGTTGATCCAGCCAAAGCCGCAGCCTATTTTTGCCATGTTGAAGACCTGTCTTTAGATCCCAGTTCCCAAATTAGATCCTGATTCTGTCCTTGACTACAAACTTCAATTCCCTAGGACATATTGCAGAGAAACCATCTGTGTGTTAGGCACAAATATTAAACATAGCAGGAAATCGAAAATCTTTAAAGTCGAGGGGAAAAACAGAATTAGCTGTTGCAGGTTAATTCTGCTCCTGAATCTGAGAACCATGGTTAGGTGCTCAGGACTGACACGGAAGGTAGCAAAGAATGGACTGCAATCTACTAGTTATGCAAATAAGTAATATATCTACGTATTTGTATTCATTATTATTTTAATTTCTTCAGGTGGCTCTTATCCCATCTTTCTTGTGTTTGCTACTTGTCCAGCCTTGGTGTCAACCCCAAGCTTCATCCTGGTCAACTTTGATACTAAAGAAAGATCTTGAAGCATGGAAGCTTTTTAGGTTTTTTTCCTTCTGGGATGCAGAAATGCTTGGCCACTTACTACAAATCTTTTGATCCTCAATTTGCACAGGAAATAAATCTCCTTGCCACAGAGTCTTTTCTTGAAGATGATGAGGTGCTTATCTCAAAACACAAGTAGTTCTAGGAACTGCAGTTTGAAAATGGGGGCTGTGTGTGACACATAAACCAGTTTGCAGTCTCTGAGAAGGAACTTCAACTTTCCAGTAAAAGTAGGCATTTTTCTATTTCTTTCAAGAGAAAAGGAGTCATCCAGATCACTGAGATGCAGTGGGTCTCTCTTAACTTTTTCTCCTTCAAAAACACAACAAGAAAAGAGCAAGAAATTCAGGAAATCCTCATCTTGCTACTAGTGTGCCCTCACATTCCTAAGAACTATTTTTGGGTTTTCTCTTAGGAATAGCTAGAACTTGTTGAGCTGGGAAAGACTTCTTGGAACAGATCCTTGGTTTTGTCTTCTCTGCATGAGCGCCTCTTGTTGATGTTGGAATAGCTGCTCTTAGCTGGTTGGTGATTCACAAAATGAGGCAAGTCAGCCCTATAAAATCTGCTTCTCCACTCCACAATGTTTGGAAAAATTGTTGCAGCAAGCTGGTGAGTGTGTAAGAGGAACAATTGCCTCCACTTGCACCAAGAGGCCTGTCTGCCTCTCTTCTGGATATTGCTACCTGCAGATTTGTTATAACTTGAGAAACAGCAAAATGTCAGTGAGGAGGATGCAAATGCTCTCCCTTCTGTCTCTGTATAGCCCTAAGTACTGTGTAATTCTGAGATCCCTCAATAAATCAGTTCAGAGATCTCTCAGTACATACCTCAGTGAGCTGAAGATCACAACTGTCAGAGGATTTGTTTCTATAAAGTATTTTGCTGTCAGAGGATTTGTTTCAATAAAGTGTTTTGCATGTAGGGATACCATGTGCAGACCAGCTAACAACCTGCATGTGTCTGTTGCACAAAGACCCTACCAAAGTATCTGAGGCTCTTTGGAGTTTGTTTTGGGATCAGATTCCTCGCAGCACGTTTGGATAAGAACTTGGAATGGTCACAGGATTTCTCATATGCATGGTTTGTTCTTCAGTGGGAATAAGAATCAGCATCAGTTGAACTTTTGTCTGTATTTGTTCCCAAAAGTGCCTTTTGGGATTTTTCAGTAGGGTTTTAAACACTCCTGTGGGGTGACAGGCTTTTCAAAACATCTGCAGATACTGGTTATGTATTTTAAAAGGTATGTTGAGAGGATGTGTAGAAGGAATTAATGGAATGACTGGCATCTGTGTTAGCTTGGCACTTCACTGCTTATTACCTCTTAGAAACTAGAGGGAAGTTCTGAGAAAGAACCTTCATCCCAAATGAAATGTGAAAGCATGGAAGGCTTAATGAAGCTACTTGTGACATGGCGAAAGAGAATCACATGTACTCTTTTAAAAAAGGACTGAGTTTGCTTCCTGATTTGTTGTTTTTTTACCTACCCGGACCAGACATCTGTCTGTCTGTGGAGGGTTTTTTTCCATGCTAATTGCAAGAAAGAAAGGAACAGCAAACTAGTCACTGAGGTATTTCAGAGTGGCTTTGGACTTTAAAGAAAGTTCAAGGCAAAAGGCATTTAATTTGTGTTGCATACATGAAAATCAAATCATAGCATTTCTCCCATCTTTTTTTGTGAACAGCATTACTCCGGTTCCTTTTGTGTGCATGCCATGTTTGGTTTAATGGAGAAATGAGAAAAGAAAATAGATTCTTTTTTGGAGACTGAGTACTAATGCAGAAACATTAAAGGCAGGCACATTGTTGTCAGCCAGTTTGCATATTTATTTACTTTTACAAATGGTTGGCTTGGAGTCAGCAGTTAATGGAATGAGAATGATGTTCCTGTACAGATCATTTCCTGAGAAACATTTTCAATTACAAACATATCTCTGCTTTTCTTCCCTCATTTGTTATGTCTTGGAGAATAAATGGGGAGTAGCATTTACAACTTAAGGTTTATGTTCTGAAGACAATTTTAACAATGATCTCCACATAAAAAGGCCCTTTTGTAGTTGCAGACATATGTTTATGATGTTTTGTGCTGTGAATATCAAATTTCTGGTGGACGCTGTGTCACACTCTGCAAACTTGTAAACATCTATAAATCCATTGGATCATTTTAGTACCATGTGTAATGCAGATTTATTGCCTTTTGTGTGGATTTCTTTTGTTTCAGAGTTAAAGTTGAGCTGCCAGAATCCATGTTTAATGAATTATGTATTCCAGAAAATTAGGCAGTACTATTTTAGATTAATATTTTCTTTTCCCTTCGTGGGCTTATAAAATGCACATGCACAGGTATTAGAAATTAAGATTTTGGATAGGTGGCCCAGAAAGCAATTAGATCGAAGTTTGCTTGGCTAGATAGTATCATTCTATAAAAGCCTGAAATATGACTTTTTGAAAATGTTTTTGCTATTTTTTTCTCTCATTCTCTAGCCATCTTAAGTAATTTTGGTCAGTTTTCCCATTTACTGGTACAAATCTGGAACTACCCCACTGGAATTATATCAGTTTATAGAACTGGAGTATGTGAGAGGGAACAGGAATCATGCTGAGCCAATGAGCTGGTATAAATCAGCATAAATCCTCTGAGATCTGTGGGGATACAGTCATTTACACTCAAGTCTGCATTACAGGCTATCAAGTCAGTAGAAGAACTAAAGCTGCTGCTGTGCACGAGTGGTTACAAAAGGAAACCATTGAGGTCATGGGCATTTACCAGAAATTTGCACCCAGTAAAGGGAATATGAAACCAAAACCTGATTTGTCTAAATTTGGCTCAACTCTAATTGAGCGTATGTCCTATACAAGAGCAGTAAAGACATTTCTTGCTGAAAATCTGCATTCTTCTAAACTGGCTGTAATTTCTGGCTGCATATCTAAATGTATGTAGCATAGGCATGCATGTTTGCATGTGGGTATACATACAAATATGTATTGTTACTCTGGCAATGTGATGTCTGCAGCTGGCCTTCCAAATGGTGCTTCTTCCAGGAAAAAATAGGTTAAGACAGAGACATGACATGTAAAGCTACTGCCTTCCATTGCAGTTTAAAATATCAGGTAGATTTTGACTTTCTTGTAGAAAGCTTGAACTCCTGGAGCCATGCGAATGTTAGCAAATCTCAGCTTCCACAAAAAACCCCAAACAAAACATAAAAAACCCCAACCCCAAAGTGTGTGAAACCTTAAAAATGGTGAAGACCTTGACTGGAAAACCCATATGCTAGAGAAAGAAAGGCAATTCAAGACCTGCAGAAAAGTTATGTATGTATATATGTCTGTAGGTGTATATGCATCTATTTAAATCTCCTGGGTTTGAAAGATCGTGATTAGAAGCAGTGTGCCATTGTGCTCCTCCAGCTTTATAGTTTGGTTCTAGTTAATCTCACACTTTCAGAATTCATCCATTCCTGTCATAGCACTTGAGTAATTTTAATTTTGTAGGTACTGAACCTATTACATGGGGAAGACATGGCTGTAGCACTCAGAGGAGAGGCTGTTTTACACTGGGTCTTGCTGTATTTGTTTCATGATTCTTCAGATGGATATGCTAAAATTCATCTAAACCACAGAGAGTGCGCTGGGTGATGTGGCATTGCTGAGCTTAGTTAAATAATGAGATGTGTTTCATTCAAATCAGAATAACTCTAAGCCCTGAATACTAAACAGGGCAGCAAAAAGCCTTCAGCACACAAAATAAACAAGTAAAAAACCCAAATGAAACTGTCTAATAAATCCAATGTGGAGCAACAGGCTGCATGTACTGGAGGAATTAAGGCAATTTAAACCGTATGGGCAGCGCTCCACTCTCAGATGTGCAGCTCCAATGGCAGTTGGATGCACACACCACAGGGCAGGGGCTGGCTTGGAGCACACGCCTGGATTTGATAGCATAGGTTTATGACCTTGTAATCCTAGAGCATCTAAAACAGTAAGAATTCCATCCAGCTTAAAATAGCTGCTGTAGTTGCTGTTGATACAGGCTCGCAGGCTCCCCGGCTCTGGGGCCAAATTTGGTGCTGGCATGATGGGAGGAAGTCTGTTGACAGCTGATAGCAGTGGAGTTGCACTTGATTACATCATAAGAAATTTGGCCCGTGGAGCTGAATCAGAAGTTTGAGCAGAAATGTCCATTCCTCATCCAGAGTTAAAACTGGGACTTTCACATTGCCAATTCACAGAGATTTGTCTGGCCCATATGTAGCTGTTACTTTTAAGGGTCTTGCTTTAAAAGTGCATTCCTGCAGTTCCACCCAGCATGGTGACTGGAAAAAAACACTGAAGGACTGGATTTTGCTCTCATGTCCAAAGGGATGGAGTCCCTAATCTTCCCAATAGAAACACGATGAGCATAAGCCTCATGGTAGCTGATGAACTGGGCTACCAGATATATCTGGGTCACAGCAGAGGGTGAGAACACAAAGGGGCCTTAGCTGTAATTGCTGGGCTTGTCCAGTGGCCAGATATGCCCTGTGTCCAGCACAAAGCCCTGGATGCTGTCCTGCACAGGAGCTGCCACAACTCCCAGTGCTCCTGGCAGCTGGTGTGGTAGAGATGAGCTGCTACAAGTACGTCTCATCCTCTCCTCCCTTCCTGGGGCTTTACACTGTAAGGCTCAGAGTACAGGTCTTACTGATGGTCCAGAGCCATTCCTCAAAGTATTTCAAGAAATTAGATTATTTTATGTTAATTTCAGCTGCTGCAAAAATTGCCCCAATACTGTGTTCTTTCTTTTTATTAAAATACTAAGTTCCTGGAGTGATTTCCATGAAAATGAATTAAAACAAATTAATGAAAAGCAGCTGAAAAATGGACTTCTCTACTGAAACTGTGGTATGCAAACTCGTAACCTCAATGTCGTATTTGTGGTTGCTCTATAAACACCTAAGTGTATAGCAGTGATTTGTCATGGTATTTCTTTTGATGGAAATTCTTAGAAAGTGAGGCTATACTACATAATACATTTTCTCTCCGTTTACATACAGCTTGATATAATGCATGTGCTTACCTGCTCCATTTAGCAGCATTACTAATCTGTAGTTAAATCTTTGCTCTTCAGTATTGGGAAAGAAATGAAAAAGAGACTGTCAGGCTCAGAGTTTCTCCATGATGTTTTCTGCTTGTGGGGGACAGGAGGGCAGGAACCTTTATTATGGGACTAATACCAACCTGGGGAAGGGACTGTGCACTGCAGAATGCAGAGGCTGAAGAGGAGCTGTCCTCTCTAAAACCTGAATCCATCTAGGATCTTTGGGTCATCTAGAGGTGTGTTGGGTCCGTTCTGCAAATGGCTCTGGCAGGTGTGCAGAATGTCTGTGCTTACAGCAGCGTACAGAAAGCAGAGCTTAGCCCCTGCTGTGCAGTAAATATAACACTTGCATTCAAGAACACATCAATGTTTTAGTTCCCCGTGTATATTTATTATTATTTTATTTGTATTTTATCTTCCCTTTTCATGCAAAGATGTGGCAGGGTTTTGTTTGCTTTCTCTTATTTTCTCTGAGAATGTGATGGAGGTCATGTTATTAAAGGTAGAATGTTGTGCACGTCAGAGGACAGATATGGGGAGGTTCAGTGGGCCTTGTAAAGTACTCCTTACATAACCTTCAACCGTGAAAGGTCCAGTCAGTCTCCTTGGAGAATTATCAGCAAGCTCTGCCAGCAGGTTGCTCCCTGGAGAGAGGAACCAAAGGCTTTCATTGCTGTCCTTCATTTGGAAGATGAGCTGACTGCTTTCTCCAGTGTGTCTCGCCCAAGCAGAGCGTCCAGCCCTTTGGGACAGGAGAGCTCAGTAGAGGCAGTTGGCTTGAATAGATTTTATTTACTATGCTCCCCCTTGGGACTGATGTGAAAAAATCCCACGTTTTCTGCCTAGGCAGCTTTGTGCAGAAGTCCTCCATGAGCTAAACATTTCAGAACAGAAAGACGTCCACATGGAGGTTTTGTACCCACTGACATTTTTCAAGTCATAACCATTTTGAACCAAAATAAAAATAAAAAAACTGGAAAAAAAAATCAAAGAGGTTAATAAAACCAACAGTGATTTTCTCTAAGGAGTGCTAGCAGTTCCAACAATTGCCATTAAGTGCAAGCAGTTCCCGAGATTGTACATGCTAGACCAACTTCATCCTTGCTATAACTCCTCGGAACTCAGTGGAGTTACATGAGGGATTAATTTGGTCCATTGCTTTCAGCCATCAGTTTTAGAGAATATACAACAATCTAGGGAACTATTATTGTCAGCATTGTTTTATGACTCTTTAGAGCTGCTCAGTATTTGTATTTCACAGATACAGAAGCAGGGTGAGTGTATGGAGTGAAGTTATGGGTTCATTGTTGAAGGTAGTGGGTTTTTCAGAGTTATTTTTGTACAGTTAGCAGCCATTATTGTTGTGAGTCTTACATAGATGCTTGAATACAGCTACACAGATTCTTGAAGCATGCACAGGCATTTCATCTGGCAGACCACAAAACATTTCACGAAGCATAGAAAATATTTGGAAATCGCTAAGTCCTGTTGTCACACCAACTGACTGATTATCACAGTGTTCATGTGAATTTAGCTATACTTACTGCACTGAGGAAGTTAAGGTACAGAAGTAAAGCTTCCAAAAGCTGACTTTTGAGGCAGCCATGAGGGCAGAGACAAAACAGAAGATCTTTAGAGTACTTCTCTGTTTTCTTAGAAACCAAATTGTCTCTGTAATTTTCAGAATAACCTGAGGAAATCATCAGCTGCTAAATGTGAACAGTTGGGTGATGAATCTGCATCTGCACATAAGTCATATTTTTCAGTTCATGTCAGAAGGTGTGGACAACTGCCTGAATCTTTAGGCCATGTGTGGGATTGTTGGGTTAAGTTATTTAAGTTTAAACTCTGACTGGCACAGATGAGCTAACAACCAGTTCTGTTAAAGGTTTGTGCACTGGAAATTGAGTGGTCAAAGCAACATTAGTTACTGGTCATTGATAAGACAGCGAGCTCGTTTCCTGGTTTGGTGAATTGGATTTCTTCCCCATTCCTATGTCCAAGTTCTTTCTGAGCCTGTGTCTGGACTCCACACTAAGGCAATATTTCTGAGGGTTCGTCATCCTACACTGTGTCTTGCTGCTGTGATTTCTGCTAAGGAAAGGCCAAGAGCACAGGCCAGAAGCATCCTAGGGCGTGCTCCAGCTAGACAGTGTAGCCACATCAGCATCCTGGACAACAGAATGTGCTGTGTGCTGCCGCTGCACCTCCAGTCCTGAATAGTTCCTCAGTCTGGTAACTCCTGTGAGGGTACACAGCCAGACCAGCTCTTCTCAAGTAGCTGAACTTGAAGCATCTCCAGAGCCACGGTGACTGGTTATTGAGAGCAATAACCATTTCCCTCAGCTAAAATGATTCACTAGTGTTAAAATGTCAGGACCATTAAAATGCAAGTGAGTCTTTTAAAGATTTGAGGACAATGGGCCGTATCTTGGAAAAGATTTGAGGTAATTGCGTTGGTTCCAGCACCATTATCCATGAAAAATATACTCACACAAGTAAAGGTTTGTTGGCTGCACCTCCCATTTTTGTTAGCTTTCCTTTATTGCTGTAATTACACCAGTGGCTTATCTAATGGAGTCATGTTCTTGTAAAGAAATTAAGACAATTAATGCTACTTTTAGTGAGAGTGAAATTGTAAGTAAAATTAAATTGAAATTTGACCAAGCTTTTCTTTTTTATTTCCTAGTGTCTGAATTACAGGAAGAAGGAATAAATGCCATTAACTTACCTCTCAGTCCCATTCCATTCGAACTAGACCCTGAGGACACTATGCTAGGTAATTCACAACAATTTTACATCTCAACATGAAAGCTTGATGTAAAATAAAGCACTGTGCCTGGGATAGTTTCTGATGTTTTTCTTTTAAACCTTCCAGAGGAAAATGAAGTCCGAACAATGGTTGATCCAAATTCAAGAAATGATCCAAAATTACAAGAACTAATGAAGGTAATGAAAGCATGTAAACCCTTTCAGGAAAGTGGAACTATTTTTTAATGCCATCCCTGCCTCTTTCACTTGAACACTTTGAAGCACGGGTTAGATATTAATTAGTTGGAACCATGTGGTGCCTACATCCCAGTGAAATGGGGAGGTCATTTGTTGCAGTATCTTTCTCTAGATGTGGCACAGGGAGACTTAAGAATTTTGATTGAAATCCTAAATCCAGAGTCTCAGTACCATCCCACCCCCAGTCTAAGATCACACTGACTTTCCCTTGTCTTTGTGATTCTTGGGGTTAGAACTTTAACAGGATGCTTCATTAGAATCAACTTCAGCACCTTTTGCTTCATAATGAGATGTTAAAATGCTGCTGAAAGCAAGGGAAAGATTTCACTCCAGAAGACACTGCACCAGTTAGTGTTTGTCTAGACCTTGTGGTGCACTGGCACAGCCACCTTAGAAGAGTCCTTCCTCAGTCTTTCCTGTTTGCTCCTCAAGGTATGTCAGACTGTATTTTGAGCCACTGCAGCTTTAGTATTCTTTCTGCTAAGAAAAATGACATGTGTTTTAAATTGCAAATGAATAGTGTATAATACTGCCAAATTTGTGTTTCCCATATAGGTATTAATTGACTGGATTAATGATGTGTTGGTAGGGGAGAGGATTATTGTGAAAGACTTGGCTGAAGACCTGTATGATGGACAAGTACTGCAGAAATTATTTGGTAAGAAAAAATACACGTGCACGCTGTTGAGGCACTTTGACAATAAGGGGATCTCTTGTTCCTGCTCAGGAGCCTTGGTATCATCTTACATTTATGCCACTAAGTGGTACAAAAATAGCAGTGTGTTATGAGACCCCTGAGCAATGGGCTGTATGCACAGTCCTCATAGCTGCAGTGCAATGTGTGGTGCTCTGCAGTTGATGAGAGCAGCACAAAGCCTACCTGGGCTGCTGGAGAGGGAGGGCTCTCATCTTGGCAGCAGTATTCACTCCAATTAAATTTATTTTCTGCATATGGGCTGCACAAACTTCACCATGTTACAAGTGGAAAGTCAGTTTGAAGGCAAGGGCATTTTCAGTACCATGGTGGATGTTTTTAATCTCTGCTCGTTCCATACTATAGTTTATTCACATAGCAAGGTTCCTCTGGAAAGTTGGAATTTCTTTCTGGTTTGATGTCTGGCTTTTAACATGACTGAGGTAATGGTGCCCAGTGGACTGCAAACTGAGCTTCAGCTGAGAAATAGATAGAGAAAAGAAACTGCTAATGCAGAGTTGGCATGTGCTTTTTACACTGTTGGCTTGAAAGCCATTTTCTTACTTATTACAGCTCATAAAGTCTCCAGTAAATTTCTTTCCAGTATCCTAAATGAATCTTGAAACATCATGTGAGCACTTCTAATAAAGACTTCACAGACTATTCCCTTCTATGAATGGTTAAGCTATTGAATGTATTGTGATGGACTGGATATGCCCAGACTGAGCAATTTGGTTGTCAGGGGCAGACCTCCAATGACTTCACCCAACATTCCAAAAATGTGTATCAGATGCAGCCTGACTCCAAATATGCGTATACTGATCCAGCATTTATTGATTTCAGGGGAATCTTTTCCATTACCATTAATTCCTTGTGGATCAGGTCTCTGCTTACTAAATCTTTGGTCTCGTGGTGAGACTATGCACAAACTGATTTCTGAGGCGGTGCAAGAAACCTATAGAGATAGCAGCCTGTTAGGCAGGATTAGGATATAGCAGGATTAGGAGACAGCAGTCTCTTAGGCTGGTAGTTTGTGCTCCCTCCATTTGGGAAGATACTCAGTTGGCTTTGATGAGAGCAAGATCAGCTCTTACCAAATAAGATGTCTCTTAACAAGATACTCTTTTGTAGAAGTAAATTGGTAAGTGACCGAGCATTTTGTTTCTGGTGTTGTCACCTGGGAGCTGCTGTATTTTCTTTGCTTACTCTTTAAGGGTAAACACTAAGCCATGTATGGATATACACAGCAATCTGTACTAATTAGCAACAAACCAATTCATAAAGTATTTTAAAATCTACTGCAAATTTTGAGTGCAGAAAAGGGCTGTGGTCTCATTGAGAGAAATTGCCTGAGGTTTTAGTTGTTTTCATGAAAACTTGTTTGCCTTTCTTTGATGCATCCTCTGCCTCTATAAATGGAATCACTTCGTTTTATCACTAATAGGCCAAGTAAAATTTTTATCTCCTGCATCTGAGGTAGAAGCTGGGAGGCTGAGACTGATGAAATAAATCTTAAAGTTGGTGTTTGTTTCCTAGGTTTGATGGTCTGCTGTACAAGCCACTTGCATGCAGAATAACCTTTATCCAGCAGCAATAGAAGTAATGGGCCTTACCTCCAAGTCTGGTGCTCCCTAAAGGGAGTTGCAGGAAATATTTGTTAGCCAGTGGTGCAGCATAGAGCAATACTTGGCCTTCCCCTTGTCAATGCGTAACTAAAGGGAAAATGTGAACTTGTCTTTAGGAGCTCAGAAGTGTGGAGGGAAAGCGGCTCTGGAAAAAAACAGATATAAAATTAGGAAGTCTGAAGTCTCCTGAATGTACCTGTGGGTGTATGGAATGTCTTTGTGTTCTTCATGGAGCTCACAGTTGGTTTTCTTCCATTTTTTCTTCTATCTCTTCAGAGAAGCTTGAAAGTGAGAAGCTGAATGTTGCAGAAGTTACTCAGTCTGAAATTGCCCAGAAACAGAAGCTACAGACAGTGCTTGAAAAGATCAATGAAACCCTTAAACTCCCTCCAAGAAGCATTAAGTGGAATGTTGACTGTAAGTTTTGTGTTTGCTATACTGTTCTCGTTTGTTGACAGCTGGGAGTTCATAGGTGCCATCTGGAATTCTGAAATATCCAGTGATAATGGAGGGCTGAAACCTGGGATTTATGGTAGGAACTGCTCTGAAGGGCACATCCAGATGTGCCACTCTACCCTCTTTGCTGGTGCTCAGCCTTCAGTTTCAGTTAGGTGTCTTTTCAGAGTCCATCCAAGCATGGTGGTTTCACTCTGAAGTCCATGTGCATACCAGCTTAAGTTTTGTGTTGCTAAATTGGTTTATTAAAACAGGCAAGTACCTGCAGAAATGCAGTGGATAGGCAGAAGGAGAGTCAGGTCCTAGTGTGTGAAATCTGCAGCATAGAAATGAATAATGTTTCTGATCATTTAAGGCTAAGTCTGAACCACTAGTTTTGATTACAAAACTCTCATCAAGACTAGTTTTATTGTATTTTTTCCTGTTTTATTGCACTAAAAATGAACATAGCGGTATCTAATAGAAATGCCTTCAGCAGCCCAACACGAGACACTTCAGTGGATATGTATTGCAGAGAGCAGGTTATCAGTTTCAGAAAATTAGGCCTCTTAATCTGTTTTAAGTTTGGTTTTCAGAATCATTTCATGCTGTTGAATACCTTGACCAGCACATGACATTTTCCCTGTCTCCCGTACCTGTCTTGTGCTGAGCGGTTTTGTATCCTGTTCCATTCACAACAAATTAGTGAGAAGGGGAGAAGTATCTCGAGGGAGGAAGAGTGACCATTAGGCATTTTGACTTTCCCCTTTCTGTGGTCCTGCTGAATTTTTCGTCCCCTTCTCTTTTCAACCTCCCCTGAGTTTTCTTTCCATTCTCTGTTATGCAGCTGGAGGCGGGGTGTTTGGAGTTGCCTGACAATTTAACTTCTAGCTTTAATTTAATGTTTTACATGTGTTTTAGAGCTGGAGTAGAGATAGAGAGCAGCAGCTGGGCCCAGCTGTAGCACACATCAGTGGTAGGCAGACAGGCATCTTTGTAGTGTTCTGCTAAAGCACCTCATCCCTGACCACTGGCACTCCAGCACCATTTGCCAGCAATGTCACATTTTATAGGAATGTGTATCTCCATGGCATAGCTGAGACTTGCACTGGAAGATAATGAAGAAGGTTATTTTAGTGAATCTGATCGTGTTTCAGCAGTGAGGTAAGGTAGTACTTAATGATTAGTTCAAGTACAACAAACATAAGTGCACTGCAGTGTAACTACCAATGATCTTTTAGGAATACTACTCTGGGGAATGCAAAAACAAAAAAGAAGAAGAAGAAAGGGAATAATAAGAATTGGAAATTATCCACTTTCATGCCAGTGGTTTGATACTTGATCAGAGATTTCCTGAAGTTTGGCTTTTGATATCTTGTAAGCTGTGTTAGTGTTAACTACCCATATATGAAACCTGCTGCAAAAAAGCTTCAATAACAGAACTAGAGCAACTTCATGAGGAATGTTTGAGTCATTGAGTTTAGTAAGTTATTGCTTAAGGCTTGTGCCAAAACAGGCTCGTTTATCATCCCGCAGACATTGTGACACTTAAAAATGAATAAGTGCATGTTATGAGTACAAAAATATCTTTCTGATAGTCCATAAATCCTTACTGAAATAAAGGGAATAAAAGAGAGGCAAGGAGAATGCAGAGACAGCACTTAAACTGTTGTACATAAAATCTGGCTTTTAGATTAGCTTTAGATTTCCATCTCCACAAGCCTGTGGCATCCAGACATGTTGCAAAGAGTAGTGCGTTGGTGCTGACGCATCTTGCAGGAGACCGCTAAAGATGAGGCGCCTTAAAGGTGCCCCCTGGCTCCAGGTGCCAAGAGGAAAGGAATCCCATAATCCCTACATCCTAAGCAGAAGTAAAAAAATGTGCCCTAGTGACTTTGCAGTTTGTAACTTGTGCTTTTAATATCTATTTCAGCTGTTCATGCTAAAAGTCTCGTAGCGATACTTCATCTTCTGGTTGCATTATCTCAGTATTTTCGAGCACCAATCCGACTCCCTGATCATGTGTCCATTCAGGTGGTTGTTGTGCAGGTAAGAGGGGCATTAAACAGCTCTTTGTAATGTTGTGAGGTTGACTGAGGGGTTTCTTGAAAAACGCATCTGGAGTTTCTGTCTGGGCGGGCACACGTGTGCCTCTTTGGCTGACAAGAAACACACGTGCATCTTCCATGCTGACAGTGCTTCAACCAGAAAAAGGCACAAGTGCTTTCCCACATTGAGCTGTGGCTCACAATATCTTACTTTGATTGGGAAGTGGCCAGACTGTGCCATTAAAAATATATGAAACATTATTATTGTTGGAATGTGTTTATCACCCAGTATGATCTCTAGAATTATTATTTTCCCCATTTTTTTGACCCTCTCTCACTTGTGTAGAGATTCAGATCATTCTTGGCACTGAATGACAGATTGTCACTGTTTATTACATTCAGATTCATGTTAGGTGACTAACTATTCTTTTTCAGCCCTGTGCATGCTAATTTAGTCTGATTACAGTGTTGGTTTTCTCAAAAGCGTGCAAAAAAACCCCCATCAACTAAATCTTTTGTCAGTCTCCTTATTAGAGCCTCATCCATACACTCTTCATGTTTTTCTGTTCCTCGTTTTTCTTTCAGCTAAAGTTGTGCTTGCTCTATCTTATTTGGCCTCTTCCCATTTAATCTGCTTTTCTTTCTCTCCAATTAACTTTGCCTTCATTTTTCACACTGCAACTGTCTTTATTTATGTCTTTTAACTGATGTTACCCTGAAGTAATGGGTTGAAAGAGCTGTTGCTCAAGTTTTGTGTGGCTGCAAATCTGCAAGACAGATCTGAGAAAGTAAACATTCTCTCTTCTAGAATTCAAATAGGACAAGTTTTGTAACTTAGGAAGAAATCTGGAGGAGAGTCTCTGGTAAATATATCTCTGACGTCTGGTAGTGACTCATTGGCTCTCAGATTCTGCTTCATGGGTTTCTCTACAGATCATGAAGGAGAATCCCTGAAAATCTGCACTTATGTGTCTAAGGCTTCAAAGAAACATACTTCCTTTGGCTATTATAAATGTATTATTTACTCTGGTTTATCTCAAAGTTCCACCAAAACCAGCTTAAGAAATCTGGAGTACAGTGAACAGGGCATTGTTATGATGAGAAACTAAACGAGGAAAAGAACACAGTCCTAAAATGAAGAATCAGAACCTCTGCTGTCATTCCATGCCTCCAGACAAATTTCCAGTTGAAATCAGTGGGCATGATTGTCCTCTTGTCAAACAGGCTAATGTAGTTCAGCAGCAAATCCACTGAAGTCAGTACAGATAAACCAATTTAAAACACTAAGTAGTAGGAGAAGCTGGCTCACTCTTAGTTACACAGCTGTAGCTCCGGCGCCAGTGGTTTGCAGGGAAAGCAGTGGCACCAGAATGAAATCCAAGTAATGTTGAAGAAGATTTTGTCCTGCAGACCCTGGTGAAAGCCGGTCAGTGGAACTCCAGAGCTCTGCTGATTCCTATTAACAGAGGGTGGGGGCCAGTATATTTACTGTAATTGTTTGAGACATTTCTCATTTTTGTCTTATGGTGGCTGGGTCTGTTATTCTTATTTTTTTAAATCTCTTTCATGTCCCATGGGACTGATACTTTATCATGCATCATGTACCCTTTGAACTCACAAGAGTTTTAGTCAACAATCAGCAGATCCCAAAGCCTAATTTGGTGGTCAGACTTGCACACCTCATGTTCTAAACACTCATGCATTCTGTAAAGGAAGATCAAGCCTAGGGAAGCTTAACAGACTATTCAATAGCTGTTTTTAAATTCTGCTGTGTATGATTCGATAAAGAGAACAGGAGAGAGAGAGAAATAAAAGAACAAGGTACTTCTATGAAGTCTTTTAAGAAAGACTCCCTTAATTCATTTCATATTTTTGTTAGGCATAAAAACACATAAAATGTGAGGGTTGCCACATTGGCTGGATGCAGTTTATTGAAATAGAAAAAAAGATATTTGTGAAACAAAAAATGTGCTCATGTCCAACAGGTAATCAGCCTAGTTCTTATGAAAGCTTGTTTCCTTTGGCTGTTTTGTACAAAAGCTGTTAGCAATGAGAGTAATATGAAATCTGGGTTTAAGCTGATTTAGGAAAAAATGTGATGGTTGGACCTTTCGTAGCTACTCTGTTATATTATTTTCTTTTCCTGCCATACCAGTAGAATAAATAACTTTGAACAAAGCCCAGGCTTTGTTTGATCGTATCTACTGAAATGACTGAGAGCTTTTTTGGAGAGCTGGATCTTGTCATCAGTTTGCCTTTTTTTAAAAATTATGTATTTATACCATCCACGAATGGTTAGATGACAGATTGTTTGTGTCCAAGAGATGGAAGTCAGAGAGTGTAAGAATGCATTGGCAGAGCAGCCAGAATGGCTTCAGCATGTTCTGGGACAGCAGTTCCTGGGTGCATAAACTACTCTTAGGCAAAGCTGGGAAATTATTGAGATTAGATGAGTGTGTAAATAACAGCCTTAATCAGAGATCATTGGTCCCACTACCTGGGAAGATCTGAAATGTTTTGGAGGAGCACTGCCTCTATGTTCCCAAGAAGTCTTCTCTGAACCTGTGACAAATGGATTTATTCTTTCAAGCTCCAGAATAATTCTGCATTTCACTTTGGTGGGGCAATTCTAAAACATGATCATCCAGGTGAAATGGATTGCAACAAGGCATAGGCAAAAAGCCATCCAAATAATAGCAAGATTTCCAGACTGGGACTTTGTGGGGGAAATTAAGCAGTTGGCCCTCAGTTACATAAAAATGCTGACACAAAAGGAGATAAGAAGAGATCTTTTCTACTTCCAGATGTACCACACAAGTTTCAGATTTTTTTTTTTTGTTCTAGGTGTAGTTGCCAATTTTAAATGATAAGTGATTAGGAATATCTTCAGGGCCTCTGTGAAGTCTTTCAGCTGTGAGGGAAGAAAATGCCAAGCCTGTTCACTAAGGTCTTCTGTTGTCACTGGAATGCATGTCCAGCTTTTCTTTTTAATGGGGAATCTTAATTCATGCCTCTTTTCACAGTGACTTTCAAATAGCTGATGTTGATTTTTATAGTTTGTTGTTTCAATTTTAACCACTGCTGCCCTTAAGGAACATGCTGGACAGCCTTTCAGTCTTCAGTAGCACCTCTCTGTATTTTTAGAAATATTGTGTCATTGTCTAGTGCAAGACAAACCTCACAATAGGTGACATCCGTGTTAGGGTCAGTTTTGAGGTGAAGAGTTTTTAAAGTGCAAGAGATGTATGAGAGCAGCCTTCAGAGAAGGTGCTTAGACCAGTGTTTTAAGGTCCATTCTGTTGGGAATTCACCAGTCTTTTTACAAATCAAAAATACAGGAAGGTCTGTCTTGACATGTGCTGGTCAAATAAGTGTGTGGGGGATGCATGTTGTATTTGGGCAGTGTGGAAATCCCATCAGTGTTAGTGGTCAGTGCCAGACACAAAACTAGGGCTTGGTATCATTTTGGTTTGGGTTTTTTGTTGGTTTTTGTTCTTATTATCAACAACAAGATTAAGGTGCAGATTCTTTTATTTTAATATATTAGCAGTAGTTTATCAAAAAAGAAAATATTTTTTATATCAGTACTGGAGTATGTTTCAGGCACTTTTTGTGTGCAGAGAGAAAGTGTAGGCCATTAGAAACCTTTTTCTGCTCCCATATCCCCAAACTGGCCACTGAAAACTACAGATGGCATTGCTGTGACGCTCAGCCCCTCTAGGAGATGAGAGCAGCAGGGCTCTTGCTGCAGAAGGCATCCTTGGCACGTCAGAGTCATCATGAGGAGGAAATAAAAGTTTCCTTTCACCCTCCAGCAAAGGGAAAAATAAACAAAAATCCCAAACAGAGTGGAATTCCAAGCTGAGCTAGCATGAACTAGATTGTAACTTGAAGTTCCTTCAGTTAGTACTGAAGACAGCACTTACTGCTGTCTGCACAAGCTGGAAGGGAAGATAGCTCTAAATTATGTCATTTTTCTTCAGACTTTCAAGGTGTGTGACAGGAAATGCCTCTGCAGCTGTTCTGTGCCCCCTCTCTGAGTATGTAACACCCTGGACTCCCCTCTGGCTTTCAAATGCTCAGAGGTCCTCCCTGAATGCATTTTTTACCATGTGCAAGATATTTAGAAACAGGGCTTTAAAAAATATCATGGAAACCCCCTGAAACTGACATCTAGCTGCAAGGACAGTTCAGATTACTCCAGGTGCCAGTCTGGAGTGATCCAGAGAATTTTGCAGAAATAAATATATTTCTGGATATATTTTAGTAATGCAGTGTAGAAGGAATAGACTCAAGCCTGGCTAGGTCCTCAGCAGATAATACACCCAGGACTGCCTCAGGTAGAGCAGCAGCCCCAGTTCACATGCCATGAAGGACTTTTCTAAAAATCCTTTTCTCTTTTCCACATAGAAGGCAAGTCTGGGACCAGCATAAATCTATTTTTCTCATTTCCTTGTATGACAGGGAGTGAAGCATCATGAATAATTACCTGATGTCTAGACTTTAAATGGAGTTGTCAGCATTTGCCTGACTTTTCTTTCTGTACTGCAAAATTGTGGTAGTACCAGGGAACAGAATTGACAGAGAGAACACAAAGAGAGGCAAAACATATGTGTGGTATTTACACGGGCCCCAGATGACTGTGATCAGCAAACTGGAAACAATGTCAAACTCTTCTAGGGCTTCATTTTGCAGCTGACTCAAGCAGCAGTGATTGGAGTTGGCTTCTGCCACGCTGGGCGCAGCCTCTGGACAAAGGCCACTCAGCACCAGCAACCAAGGGCTTCTCCCATCTGAAGAACATCAGAGTCAGTGCTGGAGCAGGATGGGAATGTGAATGGAAGCTCCAGTTTGGTTTCTGTCAGAAGCCAGTAGAGCTCTTTGTCTGCAGAGAAAGGAAACACAGAGGCAAAAAAAGAAACAGTGTGAACAGGGCAGAAAGAACAAATAGCCTGGGAGCAAGATTTTTGCAAAAGAGAAGCATGGGCACCATCTGCCAAGCTGTTCGTTGGAATACAGGGCTTAATTCAGCTCACCTAGACATACCTCTACTAAAATACTTACATATGTGTTTGGGTGTTTCAAATGTCTCGCTGAATTGGGGCCTTTAAAAGAAAAGTGAATTAAGAACAATGGAGAAAGGAAAAGAAATACTTCCTTCTACAGGTGGAGTTTCAGGTTTCTTGTTAATGTACAAAAGAGTTCTCTGAAATACTTGCAAGGTAAAATAATATATTACTGAAAATTTGTTTAAGAAACGTTCTTACTCCGCAGGTTTCTTACCTAATTATGTTTGTGAATCACAAATTTTTGCTGTACCCTAAGCATTAAACTTTACTGAGAAAATGTCACTTTTTTACTTTTTCCAGAAACGAGAAGGAATCCTCCAGTCTCGACAAATCCAAGAGGAAATAACTGGTAACACTGAGTATGTCAACACCACTTTTGCCAGCAGTTCAGTAATTGAACACAGATGTGTCTCAGAAATTCAAACATTTGCTGATATTTAGATTTCAGTATTGGGGTTCCAGGGAAGATGATGCATCAGCCGGTGACTGTATTTTAGCCTTTTCAAAAGCTGCAAACAAGCATCTAAAAATACGAAAGGGGGAGGAAATAGAGAGGTGGGGAATTAAAAGCAGGACTTTAGGGGTGTAAAATAGTGGTAGTTATCCTTGTATGTGCCATCTCACTGAACATTTTATAACAGAAAAGTTATTCCAAACCAAAAGAGAACAGTAGTAGAATATCCTGGTTTCTAGTTGAATGGAGAGAAGCTGCACTATTGACTTATTACTAATCTGTGTGGATTTATGTGTGCTAGTTATATGAAGGATCAACTGAAGCAAAATGCTGCAGTCCTTAAGAACCCAGCCCAAGCCTTGCTTTGGCTGGATTTGTATTGTAGTTGGTGTGGTAGATGCATCTTCAAAGCAGAGGGAAAAGTTTTCAAAAAGTGAATGTGAAAAAGCCTTCTTTACTCAGGTAAGGTGTGTTGATTTGGTTCAAAGTAGGGAATATAGATCTGGCCTCCTGTGGGACTTTAGTGAAGCCAAGAGATATTATACTGATGGACTCCAGACTAACCCAGATCCTCAGCTGGAGTAACTTGGTGAAGGTTTTCCTAATTCCATGAATCTCCTCCAGTATTCACCAAGCTGAGGATCTTACCATGTATGCTGTTTTCTTTTGCAGCACAACATCTGCAAGTGAATTATATGTAACTGTGTTGTTCTTTTCCTTTTTTTTTTCCATAGGGCATTATCAGGAAGGCATGGTAAGTTCATTTGATTATTGTCTCTTTTCTTGAGGCAGCCAAAGTGTACATGAGTTCTGCAGTGGGTGGTCACTTTGATCTAAATTTCAAGAAAGTAGAGAAGTTCAAGTTGCCCTGGCAAATATACACCACAGGCTGTTGTGGCAGTTAACAAAAGGGGAAAAAACCATTAAAATTGCTCTGACCATCTTTAAAACACATTTCACTGCTTTTCAGCACATGTTTATTTGCAGGTGCTTTGTGGTTTAACCTCCAGAACATTACTGCAGTGGCATTAATGGTCATGAGTTCCCAGCATAATGTGAAATGGTGTCTTATCATGAAGCAGCTGGTGAATGTGTTGATATCCTTACATCCATTACCTACTTCATCCTTTAAAGATGGATGTTGAGTCATTGTTCAGCAGGCCTGCACGCCATGCAGGGTCCTGTGCCTCGTGTGTCTCACTGCCAGGACTGGGAATGGCCAAGTGCCTGGCCAACAGAAAACACTCACCTGAGTCTTGCTTTCTATAAAGTCTGCCTTCTACAAATGCCTTTGGATCTACTCTAGCTTTTGGGATTTTTTTAAATTGAAGAATATGAGTATTTGTTGAGTCATTTGCTGTCATTCAGGTGATTTTCAAAATAGAAATTGCTCAGAGAAGGCTCTGGTGCCTTTTTATATATTTCTCTGTTTTCTTCAGAAGGTGGCCACAGTAGCACTCCAGTCACGTTCCCTTAGGTTGCCTGTCCTGCTGATAGTGCCCTTAATTGCATGTGAGAATGGCCCAAAACATCTGTACAAGGGATTGTACTGCAGATGTGTAATCACAAACCTGCTCGAGATGCTTAATAATGCAGTCAGTGGCCCATGGGGAAAATCTTCCTCTGTAGATGTAGTGACTAATGTAAACTCGTGTTCTTCTGCAGAAAATGATTTGGTTACTTAGCTTTCTGTATCTGGCTGTTTATGATTTTAAGCATAAAGATGCTATTCTTTGCTCATTTTTTGAGAAACAGGGTCTTTAGGTAATCCAAATCCTACCTGAAAATGATGGGTTTTTGTGCATAATAGAGAATAAGTTACTAGCAGCTTTCAGCAAGAGAGAAGTATGCAAACTACTTGGTACTTGGAATACAGAGAATATATTGAAACATTTTGCTGACTGTGTTGTCTCAAATGAGTATGTGTCTCAGTAAGTGTTTATTCTGCACTGGAACAACTGCTGCTCAGTATATTAATGGCACTGAATGTTTTTCAGAAAGAGATGCATTCGACACTTTATTTGACCACGCTCCAGACAAGCTCAATGTAGTGAAAAAGGTTGGAAGGTTTTTATTTTTAAAATACATAATTTGAGCATGTGCATGCTTGTGTGTATCGGATTGTGTGTATGTGGTGAGTGTGTGTGGATATAATGTATAACTGGCATGCTTTGCATACGTTAAATACAATTAAGCTTTATGCTTAAATACACAAAGTCATGGTTGTAATGTTACTTTTTATTTAATGTTTAGCAGCATGAACTTAACTTTGGAACATGTAACAATGTAGAGTTATCGAAGTTTCCATCAGAAAAGTTCTCACGAAGTGTATGTTGAGTAGAACCCAACTGGTACAGTGACTGTACTGATGCCAAAGAGATATCCAGTTTACAGCTGCCAGAGGTCTGACCCTAGAGTATTTTGGCTGCTGTCAGATTTGAGTGGAGTCCAATTACCTACTTCCCCACAGTCTGCTGAAAGTCTGGGGGTTTTCTGTGTTTTAACAGTGTATTTTATTATATATATCACATTCATTTTATTTCTGTTCTTCTTTCTTGTAAACAATAATTTAAAAACAATTTTTAATGTCACATTTCAGTTTTAAAACTTGGAGTTTGTGTTGCAGTCTCTTCACTCATGCAGAGTCTCTTCTGAGTGGAGTTCATACTGGTGTTGAACTGCTGCCCTGCTGAATAGGCCTTCATTGCACTGTTTTCATATTTCAGACTCTCATCACCTTTGTGAACAAGCATCTGAATAAACTGAATTTGGAGGTGACTGAACTGGACACACAGGTAGAATTGTATAGCCTTTCTTAAAGGGGAGAGGTAGTTGCCCTACATTATGCACTGTGCCCCCAGCTTTAACCAGAAATTTCACTGATTTGTTATTGAATGAGCTCTAAGATGTTATTTCAGCAGGAAACCCTTCATTTCTAAATGTGTTTTTATGAAGAAGTCTCTACCAATTAAGCATCTAAAACAGTTTTGTACTTTCATTAGCCTAAAAGTTAATTAACAAATGCTACCTTCTGGGTGCTGCCAAGTGCTGTAAGGAGGACCTGCTTGTTTTGGTCAGGAAAGAATTCTGTCCGCTTGGTTTGCTCCAGCGTCAGGCTGAGCAGTTGTTTCCTGCCTACCTTTCCACAGCCACGCAGCCACATAGGATTACAATGGCTCTATTCAGGGAGAATTCAGGGATTCTCGAGGGTAAAGCTACTCAAGTGTATAGGCAGCTGTACAGCTGGGCTGCAGGCTTGATTGCACCACAGAAATAATGTGCTACATGCTCTTCTTTCTTGCTCTCAGCTGCTAAATTGGCTGAAAAGAAGCTAAAAGAAAAGCTTAATCCTGCTGTATTAATACCTCCCCATGTGAACAATTGCAGCAGTTATCATAAGAAAATTACGGGGTCAGGCAGGAAGGGATGGGATCTGCACCAGCAAAAAACCCCAGATGTCTTCAGGTCGGGCTTTATTTTATGTCTTGATTCATGTTATTAAGAATATCCACTATATTTAAATACCTACCAATCTGATAGAGGTTTTTCAAAGGTAAAATTAAGATTTGGATGGAAATCATGTGTAAAGGCTTTCAAAAGGGCATTCGCTGTTTCTGCTTATTGCATTGTTTACTTTGGGGAAAAATGTATTATTCAAATGTACCTGGAAACTCCTTAAGCATTTATCTGAAACAGTATTCTCTAAGATGAGAGGTTGTATTTCCATCAGTTAAAAGAAAATTACCTGCCTCAGGGAGGTAATGGGTTGCTAACAGACCTGATGCTGCTGGAGTAGGAGTGAGAGGCTCAGGGACTGCAACAAGAGGCCTGTGACAAAACCACAGAAACATGGAATGGTTTGGGTTGGAAAGGACTTTAAAGATCATTCAATTCCACCCCCCCTGCAGGGACACCTTCCACAAGGCCAGGTTGCTCAGAGCCCCATCCAGCCTTGGTCAATTCCAGGGATGGGGCATCCGTAAGCTGTTCCACTGTGCCCTGCTCTCACAGTAATGGATTTCTTCCTGATATCCAATCTAAACCTGCCCTCCTTCAGCTTAAGGTGATTGCCCCTTGTCCTGTCACTCTGTGCCCTTGTAAAAAGTCCCTCTCCTTCTCCCTTGTAGCTCTTTAGGCCCTGGAAGGTGCTACAAGGTCTCCCTGGAGCCTTCTCCTCTCCAGGCTGAACAACCCCATCTCTCTCAGCCTGTCTCCACAGCAAAGGTGCTCCAGCCCTCTGAGCATCATCATCACCCTCCTCTGGACTCTCTCCAACACATCCCTGTCATTCTTATGGATGTCGCTGTTTTTTCAGATAGAAATGAACATATATTATAGCAATTAGATACCTTCCACTGTAATTACAGACACTTAAAATTAGGCATAACAGAACTAACTAAATAAATAAAATCAAAGAAGTGGGATGACATCTTTTAGTTGCAATTTAAAATATTTTTTTTAGTAGTTTGTTGACAGTTCTGCATTAGACAATATATATCTTGTTCAATAAGAAAAGCAATGAGATATTTCTCAGAAAATGTACTGAGAAACATTTTTTTTTCACAGTTTGCAGATGGAGTGTACTTAGTCCTGCTAATGGGTCTCCTGGAAGGCTATTTTGTTCCCCTGCACAGCTTTTTCTTGACTCCTGATAGTTTTGAACAAAAGGTAACTAGATTTCATTTTTCTGTTAAAAACAAACATAAATATGTCTAGTTGTACAAGGATAACACAAACTTTTCCACGTAAGTTTGATGCTAATAGCTGAAATCAAGAAAGGACTGTACTGGTAACCATTTCCAAGTATTTAAAAAAATCAGTATAAATACTTAACCTGGAATAAAGCAGAAAATTATATTAATGATGGGGTGGTTAGCAAGTGTTAACAGATTTTGGCAGCTATTGTGTGGTACTGTCATTGAATAAGACCTACTGTTCATTAATGTATATAGGATTACACACAAGCATTGATGACAGAACTGATTTTTTGTATGTCCAGAATCCAAGAATTTAACATTGGAAAGGTTTAATGGGTTTTGGAAGCATAAAGGCATACATGTACAATGTGTCAGTTTAAGACCAACATTACATCAGTGTCTGTAGCTATCCAGGCAATTCATCTGTCTGTTCAAGACAAGAGCACTTCAGGGGCCGTCATGTTCCAATTTTTGAGCTTGCAGGAGGTGGGCCATTCTTACTTGTAAGTAGTTTTATTATGGGTTATGTTAGTTCATGTTAACTTTCAATTACCTTTATATTTCTAAAACCACCATCACCCAGAAACAGCAGAGCAATGGATTGTCTGGATTCCATGGACCAGATACACAGAGCCCTGACTATTTTTTCCTTCTGAATATCTGGGTCTGCAGCTTTAAATACATCTTGTCTTGACTATTTGTACTATACAGAGTTCACAATAGTGACTGCCTTCATTGTATTGCTAGGTCGTCAATGTATCCTTTGCATTTGAGCTCATGCAGGATGGTGGATTGGAAAAACCAAAGCCGAGACCAGAAGGTACCTATCCTACCTTTTTTGTATCTCCTTAAAAGTTTGTGTTGGGTCCAGATCTTAGAAGGTTATCGTATGGCTAAATGAAGATTCCAAGTTAATCCGACAGCAAAAGGCAAGGTACATTTTGTAGTGCCCAAGGAGCTCTGTATTTTAAATGCACTTTCTCAAATGTTGCAATGCTTCCTTTCTTCACTGGCCAAACATATGCAGTAATAGTCCAATATTCCCTGAAAGAAAGAGAACACAGTTGTGATTGGTGTCACTGGCAGATGTGAATTGCTCTGATTTTCCTCCATCTCACATTTTCACACTAAACCTCAAGTGTTCCAGTGTAATTTACAAGATTTTCACAAAAGAGGGAGATGTTGTGGAAGAAGAATTTCAAATGTTCACAAAGCTGCCTTTGAGTGCAGGACCTAATCATGCATACTTAAATTAGATACAGAGTTTGGGACTGAAAGTAGAATGTGCTCCAGGGAGGATGATGGTTTTGCTGGTGACTTTAGCAGTATCAGGATTCCACTCCTCTTTGTTCATATACATACAGTGTTTAAATACAGCTTTTCGGGCTGGAGACAGAGCCCTTGATTCACCAGGTTAATGGGTACTTCCTGTAGCTCCTCTTATGAGAAGTTACCACTTCTTACCATGCAGGAGCTGGATGTGCAGCTCCACTCTTCCTACCAGGAATGATATCTGGGCTCCTGCTGGTTACCTGCCATAGTAATCAACGTGGCTGTGTCTTTCAAAACCAATTTCAGACTCACGTTATATGGTGCTCACAGTCTTTTCCTGCCACACTATCGGTTTGTCGTTCCCTGAGGAGTTGACATAAGCTAATGTCAGTGCTGCTTCTAACAGTAAGAACTCCCTGGAGATTCAGGCGAGCATTGCTGGATCAGGTTCTGCTCCATTCAGGATTTTTTCCATCCCTCCTGACTTCCAGATTATAACAGCCACAGAGACAAACACACAGACAAAATAATACATCTCAGGATCAAGCCTGTGCATTAAATGTGGACCTGCCCAGCCTATTTTTTCCACTTCTTTTGATTGTTTGAACTCTTATCCACAGTCATGCTTCACTAAACCACTGGTGAGTGTATCACAGACCTTCATGTTTGAAATAGTCAAAGTGAGAAGGGGGAAACAGTGAAATCGAGGGATCCAAGTAAAACACAGAGTATCTGTGATCCCTTACTCCCCGTGGAGTTTTAAAATTCTTATGGCATTTAATTTTTCAGGTATTTATTGCTCAAGGGGACAGCTAATTTTTCCAGTATAAATCAAGCCATAAGGATATTTCAGCATATATAAGACATTTCTTGTGCAATTATTGAAATGCTTAATATGAAACTTCCTGCCCAATGTGAATGGAAAAACACATCTGTTTTATGTGTTGTTACATTGGGCACAATGCCCGTACTTAAAATTTCCAGTGAGCAAAAGAGTATTGAAAAGGATCTTACCCTGAATGTGTACACTAAATACTCTTTAAATTCCTACACTGTTTCTTTGAGGTTCTTGAGGAAAAAATATGCTGAAAAGTGCTTTAGAATATGAAAAACATATTTAGTGGAAAAAAAAGAATGCAGTTAAATAAATGAGTATGAAAACCAATGATTTTTGTGGGGTCAACAGTTTATTTGGGTTATTTGCAATATAAATGAAAAGGTCTTAAAAAGCTTTCCGTGACCATTTACTTTAAAAATGGCTGGAGCATTAATCTGCTGAGTCTATAATGAATTCATTTGCAGTTTAAGCTTTTTCAGATTACTCCTTAGAATGTGTACATCAAAGCCAAACTCAAGTTTCTTTTTTAGAAACTTGCAACCAGTAAAACGTTACACGTGTCTGTCAAACCTGTGAAGCAATGGAAATAACCCATCTTTCTTTGGGAGAGTGCTTCTTTTTCTTTGAGCCCTTCTGTGGAGTTCTGTTCTGGTGGTGGAGTCTCTTTGCATCTTTGCAAAGACCTAACAAAATTACCTCTTTAACAGCAGAAGTTCTGTATTTGGAAAAAAAGTTGTTCTGCACCTTGCTGCTGGCCTGGAGGAGGAGACTTCTGATGTTACGTGCAAACAGTATTGCAGATTGCAACAGGATGTTGTGGGGGCAATGCACCCTTCCTGCAGCTTTTGGCATTTCCTCTTCATTTTATAGCAAGCATTTTTTGTCTGATTTATAAAGAGCCACAAACACATGCTGTCTGTGGTTTCATGACTGTGCATAGGCTCAGCATAAAATCTGGCCTTGAGTGTTTCCACCTTTTGTCCATGGATGTAAATTTGCCAGGTAGCCAATATCTTTAATTTGCATACTTTAGGACACCATGCACAGGTTTGATTGGATTAATTATTCAGTGTGTGACCCCTTCACAATCTATGAGAAACATCAGTGCGGATAAATAGAATGTCCAGTGATGATTACATCCACCATTTACTGGACTTACTTGGAGTTTTTGGCCAATTCCAAGAACCAAAGTTAGGAATTCGAGTTCCTATGCATTCAACAGAAAGAGATAGGACAATTCTAGTTCCACTCTGCTCTTTCTGAGGGCAGTTCTGAGTCCCTGTTCGAGACTGACTATTCCTTGAAGCACTAGCGTAGACTGCTGCAGTAGTACTTGTCAGTTTGTTTTATAGATTTCTTGTGAAATAATATTGACTTTCTCAAGAACTGCTCTTTGAAACAGAAGGTATTCATTAGCTTTTTGTTTCATATAAATCCTTTACTTTAGATGTTGAGTTTCTGAGGACTGATTCAGCCATGAATGTCAGCTAACTCCAGGAATTTTCAGATGTTTGTTCAAGGACCACTTGTATACCTAGCTTCTTTAGATCCTCTGGAAAATTTAAACTTGCCTCTAGCTATCTTGCTGAAATTAGACCTGGTAAAGGATGTTGCAGCTCAGAATGTGCCAAGTCCTACAATTCTTACGTAAGAATACATAAGGGGAAGGTTCCATTGGTTCCTGCCTGATGACTTTTTTTCAAAATCATTACTTTTCAGCCACAACTGACTGAAGATGAAGTCATAGAAGTATATGTAATCCTGGGCACACTTTGGCTCAGGAGCATCTGAGCTTGGTTGCATTTCAACATCAGCAGCACTAGCTACTTGTATTCCTGACTAGAAGTGGTTAAAACACCAAGTTTGGAGTTGCCAGTTTGAAAATTCTGTTTTATTGATATTTCTACTCTTTTTTGCTTTCCTTGTGATCTCATGTTCATGGATATCAATCTGAGCAAGGAAAGGGAGTAAAAAATAGGCACTATTTCTGAAAAATGTTTGGAGCTGATGAAGTTACTAATTTGTTTTCCCTTGTCTTTTTTCCAGATATTGTAAATTGTGACTTGAAGTCTACACTGAGAGTACTGTACAATTTGTTTTCCAAATACAGGAACGTGGAGTGAAGAATTGATTTGGGTCACAAAGGAGTGTTAACAAAGAAAGCATCATAACTAGCATATCTTTCCTTGGTATTCCTCTGCATCTCTGTCCTAAAAGGAGCTAAACCATTTACCTGAAGAATTTTTAATTGATTATTCTGGCACTACTATTTTCATTGTAGATTTAAAACTAATGTAACTTATAAAGAAAAAAGGGTTTGCAGGAAGGTGTTTGGGTATATTCTGGGAGAATTCATGTCTCTGTTGTCTTCACACTGTTTTTAATAGGTGAAGCAACAATAAAGAAAAAAATTAGTGAGTTTAATTCAAATCAGACTTTGGAGCCAATCATAGGAATATTCTGTAGTGAGTACTTTAATATTTTTTACATTTATCTTTTTTTGATCTGGGAAGGGGAAGAATATTTTCTATCAATGATAAGACAGTTCCATTCTGATTGTGAGGAATGTGCATAGGGAGAAACAGTTAAATACACTTGTTCACTTGACAGCTAAAAAGAGGAAACTTAACCTGATGAATATATAGTTCCAGTGCTATTATTAGGCTTTAATTTTCTGGGTACAAACTGAAGTGGCTACTCATTCCTTCAGACTTATGATAATGTGATACTTTGCTTTCAGTATATGCTATTGAACATTCCACAG
The DNA here is from genome assembly GCA_013400235.1 of Oriolus oriolus. Lineage (NCBI taxonomy): Eukaryota > Metazoa > Chordata > Aves > Passeriformes > Corvidae > Oriolus > Oriolus oriolus. Next base: position 1,079,273 of record VXBT01009751.1, on the reverse strand, counting down.
AAGTACACTTTGCACCTTGCCACTTGTTTTTGTTCAGGGCAGAGATCTTTTTTGCAAAGAATGCTTTTCAGGAAGACACACCTGTATACTACAGTTTTTCTATAATATTTGTATTATTACATAGTATTAGAAAGTAGAAGAACGGCTTGTTTTTATTTTGGCAGCTTAATCACAGGATTATCAGATTGCAAGTTTAGATTGGTTGCTAAATAGAACTTAAAATTGTTCCTTTGGTTGATTTTATGATGAATGTATTCTGCTGCATAATCTTCAAGACAAAAAAATAAGATTCATTTTCTAGAACTGGTCAAAACTACTCCCATCTGCAAAGATTCCATTACAGTTTAAAGTTCTTTGGTGATTTTACATGGCTACAAAGAGTTTTTTTATTTAATTACCACCAATTTTAAGCTGTTATCTATTTGGTTTTAGCTTTAGCAAAGACACTGAAGGGAAATGGGAGTTAATTCTTCCCTTGGGCTGGTACCAAGCACCAGTTCCGCTTCCAGAAGAAGCTGGTAGAGACTGCCTGGATCACTTCCGAAACGAAGCGTTCCATTGCAACCACAAATTCTTGGGATCCTGGGTTACACAGTCAGGAAAAAAACCCCTTAGGCAGAAATTCCTAGATAACTCCTCAGAAATCTTTAGACTGCTTAGTGCAGGACAGAGACTTGTTAACAGCCATCCAGGCAGAGCTGGCTTAGGTGAAAGGAAAAGCGATCTGTCAGTTCTTCAGTCTTTCATCAGGTGCTGACAAGAACAGTCAATAACAGCTGTATGTTACTTATGATGTAAAGCACTACATATTTTTCAGTTTTTCAGGGCTTTTTTTTTCTTTTGTGTAGAGCTTTCCAGTAGTAAGGTGATACTGACTTCTGCTGGGGGGCTACAAAATTATTTTTCTGAGAAATAATATGAACTCTTAAAAGGAACAGTCAGTATTCAATCCAAAGGACGATACCTGGATGTTCTCTGAACTCAGAAATTATCTGATTGTTATAAGCGCTCTAAATATCTTCATAAAAATATTTTCTTACCTCTGTATTTTTAACTGAGTTTCTGAAATGAGGGGTACAGAAAACAACAGTTATTTGCCCTTTTACAGGGAGAAATAACTGGACATTTTGACCTCAGTGAAAATGAACATGTTCATTATATCTTTTAATATCTGAGAAGCTAAACAATAGGAATTAACCAAACATTTTTTGAGCAAACTGAGACAGAACTTCTCATGTATATACTAGCAGCAATTTCAGCTTATTTTAATGTTTGACATACAAGTTTTTCATTTGCACACTTAATAGTAATTGTCATAGCTAATTAAAAAGTGTGTGATGTTTTTTCTGCAGACCATGCTCAGCTGAAACACTTTTACATTTCAAGAGTGCCGACAGATTTTGATTGCCTTTGTTTTCAGGAGTGCACTTTCTTTAAAGAGGAGATTTATATGTGTAAAGTAAACAGTGAAACTGTTTTCTTTGCCTGGACTTGGAAATAGGTATTTCTTGTGCTATATTGGTATAACATTATTGGAGATTTATCTGTCAGACTCCATTTCCATCCTTAAAAAACAGAAACTGAGACAGAATGATTAAATCCTCGTGCTGAAATGCAATTATGCAAAACCGTAGAAACGTTTAAACAATATCCAACCTTTACACAATTATCTATCCTATGGTAAGAATTTATGTAAATTGAAATCTGCTATAAACAACAGTGTCCTATGTAAATATAGATCCATGTGATAGTTTTAACACTTACACACAAATAGTATATGCTGCCATGCAGGAGTGGGTCACTGCTTATATTTTTGACAGTATAGATTTAAATAGCTATCAGATAAATATGAAATCTAATATAGAGATTGTATCTAATATTTATTGCTTTGATTCTGAATATTATAGAAATATAGAATACTACTGTAGACAGTTTGCTTTTCAGCAGTTGGTGTGGGCCAGCCCTTTCCTTCAGGGAAGGGAAAAGTTATCCGGGCCAAATTCTGCCACCTACACAGCTTTTATTCTTGATACACAGCAGTGCACCCTGATGTACTGCTGAAAGCAGAATTTTCCTCACTCTTTATGTCAAGATAGAAGTTGTTTAAATTTTATTCAATCCCAGGTTTATTTATAATTACTTTAAATGGTTAAGTGGATCCGATTTAGCTCATGTAAGACATGAGCAGCTGCCTGGAGAGGCCGGTTTCTCTGGTGGTCCCAGAGAGAGCGTGTGATCTCAGGGCTGCTATCTCAGCACTTTGGCTGAATCCTACAGCAAGGTAGGGTAAGCCCAAGGCACTGCCTGAAGATCTCATGCTGGTGTTTGGATCCCATCCACCAGACCAATGTGCCTGTCTGTTGTGCTGTGTCACACAAAGGCCCACAGGTGGCTGAGCCTACCAAAACCTGGCCAATTCTTGGCCTGCCTTGAGTAGCAAAGAAGCAGTAAACATTTCTGCTGCTGGGGCATTATGAAATCACCAAAAGAACCATTTCCTGTGACTTCTAGTTCATCCATTACATCCAGCAATATGTTATCTAGGTTTCTTTTGTGGCTGGAGATGGGCATTTTTTCCCTGTTGATGGATCCTGGCATGCTCTTTCAACCACACAAAACATTGTTTGGGTTTGTTGCTTTTTAAAAGAGGAGCTACAGATTTTTCATAGTGTTCCTATAAGGTCTTGTCAAAATAATTACCTAAAATCCTAATATCTTGAGGTCAGCTCCTCTCAGATTTCTTTCTCAGCTGACTGGCTGTTATTTGCCATAAAGAACAGGCCCTGTAAAAAGGAACCTTTGCATAATTTTACCCAAGATACACTCGTAAAGCCCAGAATTGGATTGCTCTGTATTTCTGATGGAGTATAGATGAACCAAGTTTCCTGTTAAATGAGCTGACTACAGAATATCCAGTTCTTTACATTTCCTAGTCAGGAGTATCTCCATGTTACAGAGGGTAGCAGCCCTTGCAGCTACACAGCTCAGGAATTCAAGTGGACCAGCAGAAGCTGGATAAGGTCCTAATCCACTTCAATGAACTGCGGACCAAGTTGCCCACTGGCACATCTCCATGTGAACCAGTGGCAGGAAATCAACAGAGCCTCTCTTCTACAGAGGGTTGCAGTGCTTGGGAAGGGTTGCATTCAAGCAGACCATGATGATTGAGGTAAATGCTGCTTGGTTGACTCTTGTTCCTACTTTTTTTTCTGGCAGTACGGTTTTAAATTCATGTTTCAGATTAATTTAGCAGACACCTTACTGCAAGCCACAGTGTTGTAAAGCAGAATGTCTTTTAGAAGTTTATTTCATTAGAGAAAGATATATATGATATTTAATATACTAGATACGAGCTTTAGGGCTAGTTTTTGTTATTCTTGTCTTCCTCTCAAAACAACCTTCATCAATGGCCAAGCATCCAAAGAGAAAACAGTGCCTTGAAGACCTCTTGCAAGATTTTTACACTGTTACCTAGTAGACTTTTGTCATTTTGCTGTAGGAATTAGTGTGCACTTTCTTTTTACAGTCAAAGTACAATTACAGACTGAAGAAATCCTTTATAAAAAGTTACTATTAGTTTGCATTAAGATATTTTATTTTGATTTGTCACGTGAAAAATTGAGATAGCATCACCAAAATTTTAAAATTAGGCATACCTCAGCATCCGCAGATTTTCCAAAGAGGTTTTGAGTCATTCAACATTTACAAGGGCTGATTTTATGTATTTTGAAAATATTTTGTGTGACTATTTCTTTCTGCAATAATGAGATTTTCTTTTCTGTCTAACAGTTTAATACCATGCACTCTGCAACAATGCTAGAGTCCTTGAAACATTTGGTCCTCAATTTCAATATCAAACTAACTGAGAAAAAAGAATATTTTCGAAATTTGCTAAACATGCATCTGAAAATAATTACTAGTTTAAATGGAGCTGCGTTACCTTCAACTGCAAGAGTTAGTAGCTTTCACAGAATATATGTTCTCTGTAAGTAAAAGACACACTCTTGCTGATTTTTTTTCCTGTGCTTTTTCTGAAACCTTTTGTTATGATCCACAATAAAATTTGCACCTGAAAATCAACGCTGCATGTTGTTGTTGGGTCAAAGTATGAGTTGTCTGACAAAAACTAGGGAAGCTGTGTGTTTTGTGTTCTCGAAACTTTCAGACCTCTCCATGCACCCAGCCCTTTTCCAGTAACCCCTTTGTGGGTGTGCAAGGTGTTTATTATTATGTTCTGTGGGGGCTGGTGACAGCTGAAAGTGGGTTGGCAAAAGCAATCATGTAAACATGTTTGAAATGATGAACAGCAGCAGGTCACGAAAATGCTGTCTTTGACTTAAAGTAGCAAAGGATACCTTTACTGTTAACATTGCTGTGCTGAGCACTTCAGTGGTGATATCGCAGCTTCATATAACGCAGTTCTCTGCAGAGCGATTTCGTTAATTTTAAATCTAACAAAATGTTAGTGAAACATTAACATGATTGAAAATACGTTATCCATTTCAGAAAATAATGGCATTTAGGAAGATTTTGAGATCTACTTTTTTATAAACTTTTTTGTTGTGACCCTTTAATGCAGGAGCTTCAATGCAGAGCTTGGAACCAGTCCAAAATATAGGCGTCTAAAGTGCTTCAGATCGACATTTATAGCTGTTGAATTACTGGACTGAATCCAGAAGCAGGTGTTTGATCTTTAGGTCTGCTTGTAAAGCTGAAACCACCAAGCAGAGCTGCCTAATCAACAGGGAACACTAAAGCCAGGGTGAGTTTTAATGACAGTCTTCAATCCCAGTCTGTTACTCAGGGCTGGATAGAAGTAATTCTGTCTGCTTAGGATCCACATTCTTAACTCCCACCGTATGCACTTGGAGCTTTTGTCCTGAATGTTATGGATTTTGTCCAGAAGAGCAAGTAGACTTGCTCCTCTTCAAACATTGCAGTATAACACAAAGGTCACGGCCTGCCTACCTCAATCTTTTCATCTCTGTTGACACAGAAAGTAAAAGATCGGGGTTTAATACCCTTCTGCAGCCATGGGAGTTATTCCTCCTTTTGAGAAACCTGCAGTATGAAATGAAGGTGAAACGGTGTTTTTAGTATTGGAGGGGCACTGTTGACACTTAAGCTGAAGTTGCAACTCAGTGTGTAGAGTAACTCCACATTAACTGAGACAGAAGGGGAGCAGGGAGGGAGCATAGCTGGTGATAAAGCCATTGAAAAGGTGGAAAAGGCTTTGGGGGAAGAACGTGTCTTCTGGGCCTCCTGTAAGGCCTGCTTCTATATTTCAGTCAATCAAAAGGTGTTAAAATTCCCAAACACATTTTGAAGAGAAAATGGACTGACATTATTTACCTCTGTTTCAGTGCAAAGTTCCTGCTGAGTTTTTACTTTCACTCCTCTCTGCCAGGACTCTGCTGTCAGAACAGCCCCAAGAGAAGGTGTTCCTACCCCACACAGCCTGCAGCCTGAGTTAGGTTTGCATTTCCTCAGGCAGAGCAAACAATCGTTTCCTCCCCTGCTTCCTACCTGTTCTCTTGCCATTAAGTGAGCTCTGGTGGGAAGGTGAGCACCCTATCATCTCCAAGCTGTGTTTTAGGAAAATGGCAAACACCACTGCACTTTGTTTGTAAAGCCAGTTGAGGTTTCTTGGGAGCTTCTCTGAGCACAAGTACTGGATTGAGTGCTGTGTCTCAGTTTTGGGTCCCTGCCAGATTAAAACCAGAGCTACTCAGTCCCATTGAGACTGGTCAGCTTTGAACATGTGCAGGCAGACCATGCTAGGGACTTTACAACTGAAAATCAAGGATGAATTTCGATGGCTTCAGGAGGAGCTGGTGTGCAGTCTTGGTGCCTACATTCTGGGCAAAAAGCAGAAAATCTGCTTGGGGCCATATTCCTCACATGCACTGGGGAGGGAAGACAGGAAGAGCATCTTCTTGTTCTGACATTGCCATGGTGTGGCAGACTGCACGGACTGTTTCCTGCTTGTATAGAAAATATATATATAATGATAGACTGGCTTACTGTCCTGCAGTAACGCAGGAGGAGAAAAGCTGGGAACTTCTCAGTCTCATGATAGGAAGGATAGGTGTGGGTTAGGAACCAAGTTCCCCTTTCCATACCTTTCTGCCTTTAAGCTGTGGTGTAAAAACAAGGAGCTAACAAGTGACCAGTGAGGCTGGTGTGGGTACCAGGCCCCAGGGACAAAGGGACCAGAGGAGGTGAGAAGGCTGTTAGCTTCAAAGATTTCCACATTTCTGTGGTAAAGATGTAGGTGCTCAGCACTGGGCCACTGAGGTAATTAAGTGTGTGGTTTTACTAGGTGGCTGGAGGAGAAATTCTTCCCTGTGAAGTGCTGCAGGGCCATCAGCCTGGGGGAATATTGCCAGCATTATAAGCTGCTTGCATGTGACTTAGACTTTCCTCTATGTGCCAGTAGCTGAAACACTTCTATGTGCATATTGTTACAATAATAGAGCTTTGAAGGCGTCAGTCCTGGATTTCTAAGCCTTCTGTACCTCCAGATCTTTCTGAACTGTTTGTTACAGCACTTGAATAGACAGAAGGGACATCACTGGAGCAGGTCTGTATTCTCAATTGCATGAAAACCTTGTACATCTACTGTCTGAAACCAGCACTCACTCCAAACAGTCATAACCTCCAGCTTCATTTTTTTTCTGTTATCAGGACAAATTAACCCATTAGCTGCACAGACTCTATTGTGAGTCAGAGGTATATGACTCATGTGAATAGAACACATTTCTATTCTGGTTTTAATTAACTTGGCCTCCATCCAAATCCTCCTTAGAAATGAAAGATACTAGATTAGCTGAAGTGTACAATACATTTTTATGGTTTGTGCTAAACTTACATGTGTATTTTTATGAGATAATGCTACAAAAAAAAAGATTCCCATGAATGCACTAGCCTAAAAGGTAAGTGACAGAACTGCTTTATTTGACAGACTGTTAAAGTATTGTAATTAATCTGGTTGGTTTGTTTACCTTGCAAACTGGAAGAACAACAACAAAAAAAATAATTCACAATTCGAATACATTGGGAAAATATTCCCAGTCTTGATTCAGAGAAATGGAAAATAAGTTTGTTGTGGTTAGAATTTCAGTAGAAGTATAATCTTAAGGTGGCATTTCCCATTGTGATTTTCATAATTTTGCTGCCTGACAACTTTTATTTTCTTTCTTTCTTTTTTAAGATAAAATTTAGAGAATTATTTGGTCAGTACCCATATCAGTATTTCTAATTGGGTCATTGTGCCTTCTCTTTAGAAAGCAATACTAAAATCAAATAAACTCCTCAAATAAAAATTGCAGGGAGGGTAATCTGAGCCACTGAGTTTAGAGTACTGTCAAAACAGAAGCGATACTAATTATATTTACACAATTTTAAAAGAATCAAAAGAAAAACAAGGAAACAAAACCACCCCTCTCTAATCCTGACAGAAATCAAAGCATGAATCTTACTTGTCACTAAACTTCCTTCATGCCACTTTAGGGATTCTTAAGGGAAATAAGAAGCAGGCATTCAGATATTGGTGGAGCCATCCCACCCCACCACAATCTCTAAAGAAACAAGCACAGAATAAAAGCAGAGAGGAAGAGAGAGAGAAATATATCTTTCTGTGATCACTTTATGGTTTGCAGCGTGCTCATGTAACGCAAGAAGGGTGGGCCAGCTGGACATAAACTAACCCAGACAAGAATTAATCAGGAGTATGCTCTGTGTGCCACCAGCTGTCTGGCGACTAATAAGTGAGGTTTCTGCTTCGGCAGGTTCCAGGTTACCTGTAGCATGAAGAGGAGAGCTGGAGGGAAAAGGTCAGGTTTTAAGAGAGGCTTAGTTTGAGGGGCTCTGAAATGAAAACTTGCATGTGGACCACCACTTCCCAGACTCTGCAGTCCCACAGTTTAATTCCAGTGGCTTAGAGCACTTAATGGAGATCTGCCTTCAGCTCTGCCTGCTGCCAGTTAGTCCTGATAAAGCCCTAACTCACCTTCTCATTGCCTAAGTGGTGACATCAACACTTTCATCAAAGCAAGGAAATTAAAGGCACGTAGCAGACTCGGCTTCATTTAGCCAGAGCTCCATGTCCAGGCCCAGAGATTTTTCTGGCTTGGAGGGACACTGTCCTCCCACGCAAGAAAGGGTAGTGTGGCAGTGAATTGTTACAATCTGCACTTCCCAATCACTGTAGAAAGTTACCCGGGTGGTAGGAGGCAGATTTAGGGTACAGATTTATCTACTGATACTGTGGACAGTTATGCTGCTTTTCAGGGACGTGTGTCCATTGGAAGTTTTGAGCATTAACTTCCGAAATTCCATTGCTGATAACTAGACCTTGCTCTTCATTTTTCCTTTTCTACAGTGGGATTTTTATGCCAGCATTGATTGAGGTTGGATTACCAAACCTGTCTAGATTCCTTTTTTATGCTTACAATAATGTCCCTTTATTGGATAGAGCTCCTTTATATAATCTAGAAAGCATTGTAGATCTGCACCAGGGTGCAGAGGATGATGTGGTGATTTGACACTAATGGGCAAGTTCCTCTGAGTCAGCTCTCCCTCCTTTGGGGATATTCATACAAGGAAGTCTGCATCAAACCTCAGGATGTTCCCGTCGCCATGCATGCTCAGTAATGGAAAAGATCCAGGGCTCTCCTTTGCTTTGTACTTAAGGAAGTCATGTGAGGTTGTGCTACTAGAAGGAGGAAGAAGCATTTGTACTCTGATGTGAGAAAGAGGATGGATCTTGCTGGGCACAGCAGTCCCAGCACCTTTATTAAAATATTTCCTAGCAAGCCTGTAATTTGCCCTCTGAGCACTTCCAGGAATTTAAGCTGAACTATCTCGTGCTGCTGGGTCTTCAACACTTTAACCCCAGGAGGCTTGCGATCCTCTGTTCTCTCCTCTGGTGTGACACAACCTCACCCAGTAATTTTGGTGTCAAGACCGTTAATTTCTGCTGCTTCTAAGCCTTCTTTCCCAGTGGCTCAGTTACCCAGGCAGACCTCAAGGATGAGGAATAAAACCACAGGAACACCAACAGAAAACTGCTGTCTTGAGTCAGACAAAATTTTCCACTAGGTGAATTCCCCCAATTAAAAATCAGAAGATTTGTTCCGAGGAATCAAGACACGCCTGTTATTTAAACGCAATTTCTGTTTTATTACTGGCTTATTAAAACTTACCATTCTCTATTAATCAGCATTTCTTAATTAACATGAAATTCCCAAGGTCTGGTACAATTCCGCCACCCACAATCCAGTTCTATGCTGTTCATTTCTATTTAGACTACATATTGCTAGAGCATGTAGGATTATATTGCATGCTGCAATTATTTTCAGGGAGGACTGTGACACTTGGCCTTGATCTTGGCTTTCTCTAGTACTGAGCACTGTAAGTATTCTATATTTATTTATAACTTGTTGAGGGGAACAACAGAGGCTGCCTGACACTGTGCACTCTCTTCTTCTTTAGATTGTAATTCTCAGATAGGTCTCTCAGGAATTACAGGGAGGAGAGCTTTGCCATTTGAAGAGAAGGTCTTACAATTTAATCAGAATACAATTTTAGCCAACCAGCTAGTTCAATCAGCCAGTCCAATTATGGTGTGGGTTGAGCAAGACTCTGTGCTCAGGGTTCCCTGGAGTTGTTTTTAGTTATGAAATAAAAATAAGAAATTAGGTCAGTTATAGTCTATTGACTCCTGGTCCTGCAGCTTTCAGGAGTGTACAGCAGCATAGCTCTGCCTAAATTTGTATTTGGCATCTCAGTGCTCTGACTGGGCTTTGCCACGGGTTGAAAGCTAAACTGGGAGTGCTCATTCCAAGTGGCAAGTTACATTATGTGCTTGTCCCTGGGCTTGTGCATATGGACAGAGGTCTTGTGGGCTTGTCTCTGCTTTTAACCCTCGCAGCACTGCAGGTGAGTGCTCTTGGTCCAGGGCTAAAAGAGCTGCAGCAGCTCTCCCGTCACCATCTAAGAGCAGCAGGTACTTTCCTCAGTGCCACTGGTTATTTCCTGCTTGACTGACTCTCCTGAGATCTTGTATGAGCCTTTGTACCAAATTTTTCCTAACTACTATAACACTTCAAAAATTCTCAGCTCCCCAAGCCCCCTTCATCTGTTGGTGCCTTACCACCTACCTCATTTTCTGTCTGTCCCTTCTCCCTGGTTAAGGCAGCTGCTTAACCCAACATCCAAACAATCAAAATCATGCAGCTGATCATACCATTGTTTCACCAAACCCCCTTTCTTTCCAAACTGTTCTTAAACACTGCGTCATTCCTGTTTCTTTTCTCCAGACCACATTAAGGGCTTTGAATGGTTTCTTTATCTGGCTGCAAATAACAACTGATAGATCTTCTTATTTCTATCATCAGCCTCTCATGTTCTATGCACACACTCAAGACAATCTCTCACTCATCCTCCTGCTATAATTTTAAAAGGTAGCATTGAAAGAACCGTATCAATCCCTTCTTGCCAAAACCCAGCACATCCTGCAATGTAATTTGCAATACTTTCTTCTTTTCTCCTGAGGACTGTTTTAAGAAAGATCCAAATTCTGGCCCAGCAAACAGGCTGTGGCCTGTTTTTCATTCAGGGCTGGTCAAATACGTGTCTGCTCACATAGGCTGAAGTTTAGTGCCTGCACACTGTGAAGAGTGTGGCTCCATGTCTCTGCCCATTACATTGCAGAACAATATTAAATCAGAAATGTGCTGGGAAAACCTCAAAAGAGCCTGTGTTTGGATACCTCCCAAATGTTTTGGTTTCTTGTGTGCACTTACAGAAGTCAGAAGAGAAAACAGAAAGACCTAAAAAGTGCTATTGTTCATCCCCATCCCTTTAATTCTCTGTTCCTGTCCATTTAAATGGGTTAGTCTCAATTAACTCTTTACTCTTCAACCCTCCATTGCTGATGCACATTTCTGTGCATCCAGTGCCATGGATGCCTATTGTTTAAAACAGTCCCATTGTTACAAAGTGGACGTGGAATTTGAGGCATTAACTGAATTTCTTATAGGTTAGTTAAAAAAACCCCAACAAAAACCAAACCCATGAAGTTTACACACATGAAGGTTATGGAAGTTAGGAAATGAAGATGTTACATTTCTCAGTTGAAGCTGAGTTGCATTTCTGTCTGTGATACTGTTGGGTTTTAAGCCCAGATGAAATTAAGTGATAAAACCTGCTTCTTTACTAACAGTGTCACACGCACCTGAGGACAGCTTTATCCCCTGACCCCACTCTGAAGCTTCCCATTGTATGAAATAAAAGTTGTATATTTGTATGTCTAGAATTAATTCCCGTGCTCTGCAGAAGATTAAGCTCCTTTAAATCGCTTTCCTTCTCTTTAGCAAGTCACGTGTGCTTTGAAAGCTTTGCAGGCTTTCCAAGACTCTTCCTTGTTATTGCAAAACCAGGAATTGTCTTTTCTCAACACCACTGGGCATGGGTCAGGCCAGACTTCTGGAAAACAGAAATAATATTTTCTGTTAAGTTATCCTCTGAAGTAAGTAGATTATATGGTATGGTCTGAATTATTAAAAAAAGTCAGAGATACTTGTGTAATGTAATGAAATAAAACTGTATCTAAATATGTGCTTTGCTAAGTTTCAGTTAGATCTTAACATTTGGGAGTTACTTGGCATCTAGGATAGCATGAGAATTAATTCCAGAAACAAGATATAATCAGTTTACCTTTCTTGGCTCTGTTCTTGCTAAATGTAAAAAACCTCTTTTCATTTACTCTATAATTATCCTCGTGTATTCTTGAATGAAAGCATAGCAAAGATCACATTTCTGGCACATTTGGGAGCAAAACAGTTAAATTGCTAACAAATAATGTTTTGTAGTTTGTATGAGAGCCAAGAAGATTAATGAAATGTTCATGAGAGAGTCTGGCAAGTGGCCACATTCCTATGGGAACATTGCTGTAGTGAGGTTTAATGGAGCATGAGGGACATTAAGAAACAAATGTGTGGGAGTTTTAGGGTGAACTGTAAATGATAAGAATCTAGTAAAAGTAGATATCATGTGTTTTGCCTTTGAGGCTTTCCAGTGGATCTCTGCAACATTTCTCATCCTTATCTAAACGCTGTGAGGAAGATGAGCAAAGTCCACCCTCCTTGGGTTTTTTAAGAGCAGCTGTCAAACACTTGAGCTCTGCTGACTTCTTTGAATGTTACAGCAGATGTAAACTCATTAAACAAATGGCTACAAGAAGTAAGTCTTCTAGCCTGACTAGAGTTTTTGTATAGAAGCTCCTCAATTTACTGCTTAATCTGCCAGCCTTCCCAAAACTTCTGTATGCTTTTAATGGCAAAAAGTGGCGTTAATTTCATTCTTTTAGGCAAGCCAAGGAGAAACTGCATTACTGCAGTGTTATTTCTATTTCTGCTGTTGCACCACCTCCCCTTTCATAGCAGTTGTCTCTGAAATACATCCTCATTGACCCTGGGTATCTGCTAACATGCTGTATTTCTGTGAAGTTATTTAATGTTACTTTTAATCAAAGATAAGAAAACAAGCTAAGTTTCCTCTGTTTCAGAAAAAAACCCCTCTTTTCAGTAGACTGCTAACAGCAGTCAAACACTTCTCTTTATGACAACAAAAGATAAGAAAAATGAGAAGGTATTAATTTCCCTGGAAGCAGGGCAGGCAATGGGAGATGTGTACACTCCAGCGATACGCTTCCTAGAGGTTTTCCTAATTAGCTAAAATAATCCTCAGCGATCATCACAGATAGCTATTAAAGCAAAGAAAACCTGTGTCCTTACTTACCTTTCCACTAGATGGCAATGGTACATGGTAGTTACGTGTACTTTGGGAGAGGAAACCTTTGAAAACAAAGATTTTATTAGAGGTCTGAGTATCTCTTTAAATGAGGACAGTTGGGCTATTAACATATGCTGCAACTCAGCTGTCTCAGCACTCCCTGTCTCGAGCAGTAAAACTAATTCTCTTTTTTGCGTAACAAATGCAATATCCAGATTTAGAAGTAACGGATATGGATAATAAACCTATTCAAAAGCAAATACAGAGCTGTGGTGGTGAGGCTGCCTAACACACCGAAGTTTGTGTTAAGTTTCTGCTTTCTTGCTGGATGAGGCACTTTTCTGGTATTAAAATGAACTGAAAAACCAGTTCTTGAGGTCATTTCAGTAACTGTGGAAGAGTTACATTAGGGGTGTATGTGGATCAGGGATTTTGTATTGCAAAATTAAGAATGCACACTACTGTGTGAGGAGGAGAAAAGACTATTTTTTTTCCTGTGGTGAGTCAGAACAGTATCCAAAATGGGACTCCTTTGCAAAAGCTGCCCCCAAAGCCATTTGGAGGCTTAACATCCTAAAGGAGGTGATGTTGGAGGAGGAGGGTGAGAGGGAGAAGAGAGGCAACAAAAAATACTTTTTTTAATGTACCCAAATTTCTGAAGAAATGCAATAGCCATTTGGACAGATGGGATATCTGAACTGGTGAGTTGGCATCTGGAGACCATTTGAGGCCTGCCTGTAATTCAGGACACACCATGGCAGAACTGCTCTTTCCTAAAGCGTGACAGTTTGTTGTGATGCACATTAACCATTTTCCTGTGAAATAGCCCAGAGCGCTCTACCTGACCACAGGACCTGCTTCCCAACGGATGGATATAGAGAATGTGTGCTTGTTAAAGTGTTCTGATTTAAGGAAAATCTTTTGAGGAAAATCTTTTAAGGAGAATCTTCCATGCATATCAATGTAGAACATTTGTCCTATGCTAATCATGTGCTTCAGACTGGAAGGTTTTTAATAGATGCCACCTACAGAATTTTCAAATTCATTTCATGACAAGACAAGATCAAATTCAAAATACAAAAGTTTAACTGCCTCCTAGCCAGAACATTATCCCAGCAAGATTAATAACCAAAAGTACATTGCTATACAGAGATTTGTTTTCAATCACTGTTTTAACTTCATTTTGTATTAACAATTTATCATACTACTATTCTTATTTACATCTGTTTCTGGTTGTAGCAAGGAACCAGACAGTGACATTATTATCAGTGAAACATTTTGGAAATGTTTTGATTGGTTTAGTTCTTCTGTTACGGCTGCTTATGACCTCTGAAATGAAGTACATACTAAAGTTTAGGCATTGAACCATGTCTCTAGCAATAAAGTGATTTCCTTTCATTACTCTGCCACCCTGTTTCCATCAAGACCATGGCTAATTTACTTGGACTTTTCAGATGTGCCCACTTCACTGCCAATGTCAAGCATTCCTTAATGTCTGGCTTCAAGGCAGAGTCAAGCAGGAGCTGGAAGCAATAGGACTGTGGTGGTCACTGGTCTAATTAAATCTGAACTGCTGTCCTACATCCTTCAAGTGCCTGCCAATACTGATAGGAATTAAGTGCCCAAATATAATTGAAGAACTAGGCTTTTGTTTGCTCATAGCCCTCTAGATTGTTACTTCAGCATCTTTGGAGGCCAAGCCCTGCGAATATCCACATCTAACCTTTAACTCCTCGTGAGTTTCACAGGAGGTTCAGCAAAAGCCTTGCCCTTTCCTCCTCCTCCCAGCTCCACTCATGCTAGCCTGGTTCATGCACACACAGAGACCCAGGGGCTGCCAGCAGCCTGCACAACGCCCCAGCAGCCTCACAACAGCAGGGTGTTTGTCAGGAAAAGGGGCTGCCTTCTTCCTTGGTACAGAGTTCAGCAGAAGCTTCAGAGATGCCAGCTGTGCTTCCACAGCAGTGAACTCAGAGCCATTCACGTGATCCACGGTAAGTGTACAACCAACCAGAGCCAAACGTGCCACATTCCCACTGGTGCTGGCTCTTGCAGGGACATCACACGCCCTGTGCGGGGGTGTTTCCTAAACTGGCCCTGGTGGATGTTCCTTTGCGCTGTGCAGGTGTGTTAGTGAAGGGTTGGCGTAGCACTCTTCAGACTAGCTCTGATATTTTGCGGGAATGTAAAATGCTGCATTGGAATCTTTCAGACTTGGAAGATCTTCACAGATTCCTTTCTGCCTGATGTGGTGGTTTTAGTCCTGAGAGAGAGATCTGGACATAGAACCCCTCTCTCGAAGTGTCAGGGAGGCTTGCAAAGTCCCAGAGGTCCCACTGTGCTTTCCAGAAGCTTCATGGTTACAGCTGTATTACATCAATCCCTGTAGCTGTTGAAAAATCATGTCTGCAGTTGGTGGACATGGCAACACATCTCATTCTGCTACATTTAGGAAAAAATAGGATTTTTTTACAGCTCAGCTCTAGTTGACAGGTCTTTACAAAAGTCCCAAAATACTGTCAAGCAGAATTAATATTGCTAATGTTGTCAAGCTCAGAGACCATTTTTGAGGACAGAACTTCTTCAAGAAAGAAAAACAAGAAGTTAAATCGTATAATCAGGTCCCATTTTGTCAATGGATTTCATCACCTGCTGTAATAGACCCAACAGCTCTTGTCTGTGGAAGGTCTGGCAGTGCATTAAGAATTGTGTTCCTGGATTCTTTTGATTCTTTTTTCTTTTCTTTTCTTTTTCTTTTTTTTTTTTTTTTTTTTTTTTTTTTTTTTTTCCCTTTTCAG
>VXBT01009751.1:1045494-1063670 GCA_013400235.1 Oriolus oriolus | reverse complement strand
TTTTTTTTTTCTTTTTTTTTTTTGGTTTTTTTTTTTTTTTTTTTTTTTTTTTTTTTTTTTTTTTTTTTGCATCTATTGACCGCTGACAGCAAGTGAAAGATGCTGTTTGGGCATGAGGAAGTGACAATTCCCAACACGTTACCCTAACGTTACCTAGATTGGTGCATATGGTTCTACACAAAAAAGACCACTTGTCAGTGTGTTTCTAATGACTAGACACTCAGGCAAAGGAAGAAATCCCTCTTTCTTCAGAAATTCAGAGTGGAAGTGTGCCACAAAGCATGGGAGTTTTGTTCTAGAATACTTTTCTCTCTCAGAAAAAAAGATTAATACCTCTTGCAGGGTCTGTGTTGTCTTCTTAATTCTGAGCATCTGTCTGACATCCACAGTTCGCCCAGAAAGTCAGAGAATAAATTTTAGAGCTACAGCCTTCTGAGAAAGTCAGGAGATCTTCTGTAGCCCCGTGGCTCAACCAGATATCTGTAGTGTGGCTGTCCCAGCTCAGCTGGTGGGCAGTGGTGCTGAGGAACAGGAAAATCTCCTTTCTCCTCGTGCTGGGAAGTTCATTTCAGCTTTGTCTCATGCTTTTTTCCTAAAGCCTGTTTTTCTGCCTCACACCCTGACTGTTTTATCTGCTGGATTACAGAAACACTCCAGCTAATCAACTGTAGGAAATGCAATGGCTGGCTCTTATTCTTGGAGCCATGCATAGAACCCTAAATACAGTCGGGTATATGAAAAAAGAAATCACAAATGTAAGTCAACATCATGGATTTTTAAGGTCTGAGTCATTATTTAGCATAAATGTCAACAACAATCCTGCTTTTGATTTAATGAGAAATGTAGACTCAGATCCCTGGGTCTGATTTTGTCTTGTCTCAGCCTTACCGGAAATTATTTCAAGTGTCAATACCTTAATGTATTGATGGTGTAAAACACAGTGAAAACAAAGCAGCACACAAAGTGAGAGTCCTTGTTTTCTTCTGAGACTTCATAGCTGAACAAACCCAGGTACATTCTTTTTATTTATTATGTGTCTCTGTACGAATTAATTCAGTTTAAGGAAAGAAACTTAGTTAAGGAAAGAAACTTGGAATATTATGATTAATTCTCACAAACAAGATATGTCTGGCCATAGCACAGAGAAGAAAGGACATGAAACTGATTCCATTGTCATGTCTGGTCTTTCCAGCTCATCTTCCTGTCACTTCACTTCCAGAACTATGCTCACAGGTATATTCCCTACCCTCAACTGGTGCACAAGATGAGAATTCACTCGATTCTCCCTGGGGAGAAGACTGGTTGGAGGCACGACTCCAGAAGGGGGTTGTGCTTGGTTAGTTCCCCTTTGTGGAAACCCTTAGATACTGTAGAGGTAAGTCAGTAGGAGCGTGCCTGTGAGAGGGAAGGACAGGTTTGCTCCTGACACGGATGAAACCAGAGTTGCTACAGGAAGACTGAAGCCACAGCACTGGCTCCATGAGGCTCTGGTGTCACAGAACTGCCTGTCACTGTTCTTGGGCAAGAGCCCACTGCTTGTTAATCCCCACTACGAAGAAGAGGTGAGTGATACATCTACAACTAAGGCTTCCCAAAGTAATCTTTACTAATTAGTCAAGAAAATGAAAAAGAAATATGTTCTTTCCCTCAGAAGGCGCTAATCCCACTTGACTGAACAGTATTAAGCAATCCTATCAAAGAGAATGTATTTTTGAAGCAGTCCTTGGGGCAAAATTAGACCTTCAAGAATAAGAAATAATGAGAGTTGTAAGGGGGAGAGGCTTTTTTATTTTTAGAACCAGTATTAAAGAAGAGCCTTTGCTTCTGAGTCAAGTTCCCATGCTTTTTCATTATGTTCTTTGGCTGAAGTGGTCTTTAGATAACAAATGTGTCAAGCTGTTCTGTCTCACTAACTTAGAATTAGGTTATGTCTGTGCAGAAGAAAGTTTTGGAATAGCTGCAAAAACAATTACAACGCTGCTTGATTCACTGATGATGTTAATTGTAAATCCATATTAATCTAGGGCTGGGCAGGAGTTGCCAGAAGGATTCATTTTCCATGTAGCATGACAGATGCTTGTCTCCCTTTCCTTTTTTCTGGTGCCTTAGACCTTGGATATGTCCAGTATTTTCTGAAAGCATAAACAGTAGCCTTAAGCAAAGTTGCAGTTGATAGGAAGGTTGCAATAGCCTATATAAATCTCCTTACATGACTTCAGCTCTCATAAAAGCAGCTCATAATATTTTAATCATAATCTGGAAGTACTTGAATACTAACACATAGGAAGTACTGTACCAACAGCTAGTTTCTTACTTAGGAAACTTTAGGATGAATATTTCTTTTTTTGATATGGTTCTTAATAAGGAACAGATAAAAATGGAAGATAATTTTTTTTTACTCCATTTTAAATTCAAGATAAAAAGGTGTTCTTTCCAGTCAGAATCCACGTCTCTCTCTGTTTGCAAGAGTTTTCAAACTCTGTGTGTGCTGCTGAGCTATGACAGGCAATTTGTGTGGGAATTATTTCTCTTTGGAGCCATGTGTTTGTAAAAGCTTGTTGATGCTTGTGTTTTACTGTGCAACTGTTAAAAGCTGCTGGGATTTTTACAAGCTATTCTAGGGATAAGGAGAGCAGGAAGAAATACAGCACACTGGTTGATTTTGCCTCTCGTAGATAGGTGGCTTGGCAGGTTGTCACATGGTAATACCCATTTATAAGCAATCTTGAAGCTCCAAAGGCATGGCGTGGGTGCCAGGAGCTGTAACTTTGGTGTGGGCTCCTGGTGTCACCTCAGTGTCGCCACACCACCAGGGGCTGAGCCAGAGGTGAGTTATGCAGCTGCCTGACTGAATGCAGAGAGTGGGAGTGATGGACCACAATCCCACAGGTTCCTGCTTCTAGGAAAACCACTGAAATAGGAACTGCTGCTGGGAGATTGCAGCAGAGTATAGAAACAGTGTGAAGTCCTGTGTCCCTGGCACAGCCCACATAAAAAATTCAATTAATTTTGGTACATTGCTGAAAAATTAGCAGTTCTATGGTTGTGAGACCAATGAAGGTGCTGATCAATATGAATAGGGCAGTTTATATTCACAAGCATCTTATTAGGCTCTCTGCAGACTCAGGGAGATCTTGTTGTTTCAAAATATGTTCGAATCACATTTTCTCCCCAGGCATAAGAGCTAAAAAGTTGGGGGAGGGGAGGGAAGTGGTTAATGAATTGCAAAGATGGGTGCAAATTCATGTCACAGAAGTTGAATAGACATCACAGATCTTCCAGGCCCTTCTGTGGCTGGCACAAACAAAGGAACCACTAAATTGTTCCTGTGACAGAGACTGCACAGCCCGTGAAAGGGTCCTATTAAGTGTGCTCTTACCCAGAACATTTAGGACTGTAATTGCTGATGCAAGCTACTTGGCACAGCAACTGACAGTTCATTCATAACTTGGTGGTTTCTCCGTTAATAACTTAGCCCCTAATTAGTTCCTGTGAAGGTACTTTATGAAATCATAAAGTCATACTCTTGTAACTTCTCCAGTATCGCATCTGCCCCACGCTAGCCACAAAGGACTGGAATTCACCAGTCTGCTGAGCTGGAGTTGGAAGCTGTCTGGGGATGGGAGAAGCTGTCAGCTGCTCTGTGTTCTTCTCAGTCCTAAAATTAAGGGTTGAGCCAGGAACAGCATCAACCAGGGCACTTAGCCCCCTCCAGCATCCAGCTGATTGCTGGGGAAGTGAAATGCATCCGTGCAATGAAGGATGGTGTAAAGACCATTCATTATGGTGATGCTCTGTCCTCTGTGGTTCCCCATATTCAGGTATGATCCACACCTGTAGGGCTGAGGATCTGACCAGGATTTCTTTTCGTGGCTTATGATTCCCTCTACTTCTTATTAAGCAAGTCAATTATATTTTCTGCAGCTAATCTAAGGATAAGCTGACTTTCATTTTCTCCTGTGCTTCCTTAACCCTCTTTTTAATATTCAAAGATAATAAGGGACTGTTGCTACCATTCCCTTGCTTTTGTTCAGGGTTGTTTGAATGAATTTCCAAGTCTCTGACCTTCTGCATCAGCAGCACCATCTGCTTGAGAGTGACATTTTCTTCATCTTGGCAACCGAAGACCTGGAGTTACAGCTCTTCACACTTCTTTTTACCGTGCAGCAAAAAGAGTCTTTTGAAGCAGAAAAGACCACAAACCACACTTTTACTTTATTGTTTCATGCTTACCTGTTCAAGGTTATCCAGTGCAATCATCCAGTGCTAACTCACCTTTCAGAACAAATTCAGAGCTGACTGTTGTCTGCACTGAGACCACTTAAGCAGGAGATTATCCTACAGGGGCTGCACAATTTGAGATTAATTTAATGGTGGTCTTAACTCATGTATTTTGCAAGGGCTTTTTTTTTCTCTGGAGTTAGGGGTCTGAACTCCAAATCCAGCTGGGTCTGAAGTTCTCTAAAGGGTCATCCCTGGCCCACCAAGTCCATAGGAGAAATTTATGAAGCTTGAGTAAGTAAGTGGTTACTAAAGATCTCTCATCTCTCTAAAATGTGTCCAAGTGTCAACATAAAGCTGGAAATCTTTTTGCCAGGGCTTTTTTTTAGTCTCAGTCACAAGCTTCCAGGAAATGCAGTTTTTAAATACTTTTTAGCAGAAAGTCCCCTTTAGCCAAGTACTTTGTACCTGAATATTTCTGTCGTGAGTAACTCAAACAGATGCACTACTACTACAGCGAAGTCTCCATCAGTTAACCCAAGTTCCTTGCTGTTACGTTATTTATTAAGATGGTTATTACTTGAATTGAAATTTGAGATACCTATTAACACATGTTATGAGCTTAACAGATGGCTATATATGTCTAACTCCAAAAAGTATGTTATGCAGCCAATACAGCTGTCCTGCCATCCAGAGGAGTCATAAAAATTAAAGTAAACTAAACTTTACCTAATTTTTTTTTCTTAAATATTTATTCAAAATTTTCTGAAAGGCAGATTTTATTGTGCTAGAAATGCTAAATTTCATAATACTTCACATGCTATAAAAGAACACCCCAAGATAAGGCATAACTGCAGATCAAATCTAATGATGACCTGCAGAGCAGCAGTTTAAAAACGAGGACCTTGGCTTCCATGAAATGATCAGCTGTGGCCATTACATGGGCCGAGGGTCCAGAGCAGGCGGTCTTGGCAAAGGATCTTTTGCCTCATCAGGAGCAATTTCTGAACTGGAGTTGAGCGGCACAACCCAGAGCCACTTCCGAGCTACTGAAGTAGCCTGAGTTGAGAGAGCAGGAAGGGAAGGGTTGGCTGAGGATTTCTCTGGGAAGGTGTGAGCTGAGGTGGTGTCAGGACCAAGGGATCTGTGCAGAGTGGCCCCAGCCTCTCGATGCGTGGAAGGAGCGTGCGTAGTGCTGGTGTTTGTGACGCTTCACTTTTGGCCATGCCAGCTTGGCACGCGGTATCAAAGTAACTTTTTTGTAACGTTAAATGTTTTTATTATTTTTTACAACCTCGGGCTTTATGGGATCTCTGTCAACCAGCTGCACTCATGACCACAATAAAAATACATGCTTGTTTCTTGGATAGGGTGCCGGTAAAGGTCTTACTGGCTGCCACTGGAGCTGAAGCTGTCCAGTTATCGGGGGAACAGGTGTGGGAGGCCAGCAGCAGGCTTGGCCAGCCCTGCTCCCAGAAGGAGCTCAGCCCATGCCGGCGTGAGAGCAGCACAGAGCAGGTGAGTACCTCTCTTCTACAGCTGAGGAGAACTGAAACACAAGGGGGTTAAAAGATTCCTTTGAAGCCGACCCTCCAGCTGGTCCCAAAGCCAGGAATAAAGCCCACATTTCTGCAGGTTCCACCGGAGCATTTCACAATTATCTGAGGGGTTTTTTCTAATATCCACTGCTAAGAAATACACTGAGACCTATTTGTGTGTGATTGCAATAAACCAGCCTGCGACTCCTTGGGGAGGAAATGCACTGTGAAAAGTTATGGACTGCAGAACCTCATTACTTCAGTCACCCAGAGTGCAGCCCTGACCAAGGGCTGCTGCACTTCCCTTCCAGGGAGGCGAAATGCCAGCTCTAGGCTGATTCCCTTGGGACTGATGCCTCTAGCAGGAATGTGACACCGTAAAAGTCTGACAGTAGTGCCTACACAAACTGAAGTTTCTTTTTCAACCTAGAAATTTGGGAGCTGGGCTACACTGGCACTGAAAAGGTCCCTGATATTTGTAACCCAGACCACCATATGGGCTGGTTACCCTGCAAAGCAGCTCTGTGAGGCACCACTGAAGCATTTCCCAAGCCAGACTGCTCACCTGGCTCCCTCTGCTGCACTGTAGGTTCCAGCGAGGGTATTCTCCTGCCTCTTCTGTGGGGCAGCATGAGGACATTTGAACAGCTTTGGTTTAAAACTGGCCACTTCCATGGGCAAGGGACAGGAGAGCTGTGGATTAACACTTAATATGAACACTGATTTTGGTTCTAGATGCTGACGCTGTTAAATCTGGAGTTTCGCTATGAATCATTGTGAAGGTGCCTTCCCAACAGTTGTTGCTCAAAACAAATTGGGGCTACTGTGCTCAGAACCAAAGGTAGCAGCCTCATTTTAAAACTGACATCTTCTGAGACAAAAACAGTCTGCCATGTAGACAGAGCAGGGCTTCAAACAGTTTTGGGGAATTTATAGATGAAGGAGGAATCTTTAATTACATTTTTTAAAAGCATAGTAGTGGGATGTCCTTAGAATCACAGCTCACAACTCTGTCAGCTGGGCTGGACAGTTTGGGGGAGCAAGAAGTGAAAATATGTTTACACTGTAGCAAACATAGAAGGAGCACTCTTAATTAAATGACGTGTGGTACCTTTTCTGTGTACTTTTCTTTGGTATGTTGTTAGGAAATGGGCCAATTTCAGGAATGCAGTTTTTAATTTTCACTACTACAGTGAGTAAGTTGATAGCCTGTGCAAAAATATGGATCAGCATCCTGGGGATAAAACCAGACCACACTGACTGACGCACAAAGAAATTGTCTCTTAAGAAACCTGAAACCTTTAGAACTGCAGAACTGTGAGGGATTTCGGAAAATCACTCAGTCTAGCTCTGCACTGAGAGGGGGTCAAATACTCCCATACCACCCTGGCACACGCACATCCTAACTTCCCAAAAAACTTCCCGTGAGGGAAGTTCCTCTGGCCCACCAGTCAGTCTTTTCTGGTTTCTCACCAGAACGAATGTTCAAATATGACAATGTTACACTTAAAAGTTGGACTCGATGACCCTTGTGGGTCCCATCCAACTCAGAATATTCTGTGATAGCTGTGAAATTGGCTAAAATGCATTTTAAACTTAAAATTTAGGACCTTTTTACATTGCTGGAGCAATACGAAAGGCCCACTAATGCAAGTGAAAGCAAGGTTTTCAGTTTCTGATGGCATTTCTAAGGCTGTGGACTGGAAAAACTCCTGAGTACAATGATGGTATTGGCTGCATAAAGAAAAGTAGATCATATACTTCATCTTTTCTCTGAGAGTGTTGTACAATGCCAACATTTGTATTGTCTGGAAGTAATAAAAAGAACTGCCTTGATAACAAGAGAGGATACAAGATTCTGAAACCCTCTGTCATGTATTTTAACACATGTACAATAGACTTTTGATGTAATTTAATTATTTTTCCCGTGCTTTGTGTATTGCATCTTGCTCAGTTTAACACCGAAGCAGAGCTTTACCTGTTGTGTGGCACATCCCACATCCACATGAAGCTGTAGAGGTAAGCCTGCAGCTCTCATCTTCTGCATTTCTGCCTGCCCTCTCCTGCAGGAGACAAGAGACTGCAATCCCTCTCTGGTTTTGCTGAAAACAGGGCAGCTCTTTTCCATTTCTTTCCCTACCTGGAGTCACCTGTGGATCTCCCGGCAGCTCCAGACCTGCGCCTCGCACGTTTGCAGAGCAGCCCCGTGCTGCCCTCCTCCGTGCCCGCCTCTGTGCCGAGGCGGCTGGCCGGTGTGATGTGTGATGCATTAACCAGCTGTGCTGGCACATGCAGGAGGCTGCAGGTGAGGGTGTGCCCCGAGCACAGCCCTGGGCTGCAGGCACTGCACGGCAGCTCCGCAGCTGCAGCGCTGGGGGGTGACTCGCAGGCAGGGCCTCAGTCAACAGGGCACCCAGAGCTGGGGGGGCCTGAGAATCTGTTCTGTTGCGTGACGTGCCATAATTGACACAAAGGTATCTGGTCTTCTTCTAGAATGCCTATTTTTAAGGATGTTTTCTCGCTCTGTGAATTGAATAAACCAGTTTTGCAATCTGCAGCAGGCCCCACCCTGCCTAACCCTGGCTAGTTAACCTGTAACTGATTGCAAAACTGGTTTGAGTCACACGCTGAAGAAAGAGACATAAATTAGGTTCTTAATAGCTTAACTCCCCTCCTCACCAATAACATAAGCCATCAGTTGTTAATGGTGGTGCCGTAGAAGAGCACAGCACGTGTCATCCGTTTGCCACACTTTAATGGACCTTTTCATGCTTTTGGAGATTAAAAATTAGGCAGAAATAGAAGCCCCTCCCCAGTACTGCAGCCTGGATGCCATATTCATACCCTGTTTGCAGGATTCACGTGGATGCCATGAAAAGCTCTGACGTAACCGAGCAGCCGTAGCTCAGCTGATGCGCACTGCCTTGCTAAGCTGCTGCCACTGACTCGTGTTTCTGAGCCAGTGCTCATGAGGTGTTGGTAAATAGCCACAAACCCTTCAAATCTGGACAGCAGAGCAAGCTCATGTCTCAAACAAACAGTTTTTACTTACTGTTTTCCACTGGCCTGAATTACTGAGGCAGGTCAGACGACAGTCACCGGGAGAAAAGAAAACAGAACAAAGAGGTACAGGCAGTGTTTCATATGTAAGGTGTTTATACTGATGTGTTACTTAAACAACTCGATCCCATGCAAGTTTGTTTTCCCCATTGTTTTGCTGTAATGCATGGCCAGAAGGAGCCCAGCCTGGGGATGGAAAATGTAAAGTCAATGAATGCTCCTTCTGAGCAGTCGTTCCTTCCAACTGGCTTTAGATTTCTCATTGCCTCTGGCCCTTTTTCAACCTTTAATTCTTTTATTGCAAAAGGGAGCTGAGTGAGCGGGAGTTACAATGCAGGGATACATTAATGCCTAATTCCTGCACAGATGTAGCCAACAAGTAAATTTTGCCCAGGCTACTCTGAGGCCACACAACTGATGGAGCCCCATTACCTCTCTGAGACGTACGCTGGTGGCCATGCTCCTGGTCTCATGGAAAGGGGAGAGATTATTTCCCATTTCAGTTCCCAGTTTGGAGGGAAATGTCCACTAATGGATATCATATCCACTAATCTTGCCCAGAAATGCTGGAAGAAACCTACTGCTTTCTTCTGCTAAAATGCAATTAGTATCGCTGAAGGAGAACCTACCATTCTGCCCCAGGGCAGCCTCCTGCTGGGCAGTGCTCCCTCCATGGGGCTTGGAGGAGTGGATTTATCTCAGGAAGAGAAGCACGTTAAACTTAAGTTTCCTTCAGTGCTGAGTGGAGTGAAGCTTCACTACCTTGCTGCAAGAGAGTGGATGGCAATGTCCCCTTCTTCCTCTCTGTAAAGCACAGAGGCCATCTGCCAGTTTGAAAAGCAGAGCAGACACCCACCCTCAGCAGAGGCCACTGGGGTCCAAGTCACAGCAGGAGAACAGCTCCTGTTATGCCGAATGAGTGTCTATGCTGACAGAAGGCAGGCCCCTAACTGGTTTCCTACAGATTTCCCTTTTAGCTGGTGCTGGGTACCTCTAATTTACCTGCGCTGAGTCTCGTTCTCGGGCACCTGCCTTTTCCCAAGCGTTGTCAAACACGAAAGCAAGTGCGTCAGTCAAGGTTGCAACACTGAGTGCTGGGGAGGTTTATCCTTAAGAGCATCAGGTCTGGGGTCACTTAGGCCAGTGCAGGGAAAACATTTTAAAAAGGAGTGAAGGAAAAGATATTCTCATTAAAAAAAGTGCTTTTGTTGAGGTTTTATTCAGGTGATTTTTTGTGTGAATGACTCACATGAGCAGAGGGGCTGACAGAACCTTTTTGTGCTGAGGGGTGGCAGGTGGTGGTGTTCTGGCAGAGCTCAGCGAGGTACCACCTCTCTTTGCTAGTGTGGACAAGATTAGAGGAGGAAACACTGCCCAAGGAAGGGGTTACAGGCTTCTAATTTTGTCTAACTACTACCCAGGGTTTCTTCTTTACTTGCCTTTGGCTGTTAAAAGTGACTCAAACACCTTCACCTGCCTACAACTATGTATGTAAGGCCATTATTATTAATAAATCAAACTACTTCCCTTTGTATGTGCTTGGAAGGAGTTTAACGTTGCTGAATGCCCTACTGCAGCTGAGAACACAGTCCTTCTGAGTTTCAGTTCTTTCCAAGAGTTACTGATGTCAGTTTGGAAATACCTCTCTTTTACAAGCCATTTAATTGCTTACTTTAAAAATTCACCAAAGCTCAGCTGGGGCCTGATTTTCAGTGAACCTCAGCTCTGTACCCACAAGGAATTTAGATGACTCTGTGACCTCGAACTAAGTGAATAAATCAGAAAGATGACTTTTTAAAACGATTGATTGTACCTGGAATACATGTGGGATAGAATATCTTAGGGCACAAAGAAGTTGTACTCATTTAGAGTATTTTGGAAGCTGACTTGGGGACAAGTTGGGAGCTTGGCTCTTCAACTCTACCAGGTACCAAAAAGCTGGAAGAACTACCAGAGCTGAGGAGAGGATTTTTATATATAAATAAGAAAGAAAAAAGAACTACTTGAGGGCAGTATGGTGTATGTGCTTGCATCAGGGAAGTCTGAGGTGCTACAGGTGTATTTGGATGGTACAGAGTTTTGCTGTTACCTTAGCTACTGTGAGGATTGCTCTGACTTCCCACTACAATTTCCAGTTGGTAAAAAAGAAATACTAATGCTTAGGGTGCAGGGATGGTGTGAGGATGCACTCCTTAGTGTGTGTAAAGTGCTTTGAAAATCATAAACGTTACGTAATTGGAAAATGCTGACAGTTATCATCCATCTGGGACTGATTATGAAAAATAACAAATTAATTCATTTTCTCAGGATCTAGAGGGTAAAAGAAGCATAAAACAGACCAGGCTGTGCAGGTGGTAGAATAACTGGGCTTGTGAGGGCACCTAAGATGAAATCACATGTGAAATGAGGTCAGGATCCTCCGTGTTTATGATAAACATTTGTCCATTACATCATCTCATTGTTTGACACTTCTACCCAGCTCTTTAATGACCATTTACAGGCCCTGTGACTCACAGGTGTGAGTGTGTCCCACGTACCTGTGACACCAGTGTGGGCAGGGCACACAGCCCTGGGCTGGGAGCATTTACTGACCAGCGGGACTCGTGTTCATCCCTGGCCTCCTTCTGACAAAACCTGGCCATTAAGACTGGGCAGCTATTCCCCCACGTTTGGGAGGCGTTGTTCTTCCTGCAGGACACTGGTTTGGGATGGCCTTCCACGTCCACGGATCACTCCAAGCACTGGCAGTGTGTCCTGGCTGGCTCTCGATGAGAGAGCATAGGAGCAGCAAAGCCAGAACAAAGAGAGCGTTTGCAATCAGGATTAAGCTTCCTAGCAGCCACTCTATCTACTGGAGCTTGCAAAGCTGCAAAATTCTGAATTTTAAATGCATTAAACAGTTGTTTTAATTTCAAGTAACACTGTCAGTCCAGTTACTGTTTGTCATTTCTGGAACACAACAGAAAAGGCAGTGAGAGAAAAGACAGTCTGATGCTGAAATGAAAAGTGGGGATCCTGTTCTGATGGGGTAGAGCACCAGCCAGCCTCAGTGGCTCCTACATCTTCAGCTGACTCTTTTCTTACCCCTGTCTCTAAGCTGTCTTCCTAAATACCGGCTAGATGAAAAGCATTTGTGGTTCCCCCCTGGGAAGGATGAGGAAAGGTCGGGATTTACATGGTGATATTTACTACTACAAATTCTGTAATAGCCATTCCAGAAACTTGGTTCAGTGGTTCTCCTCCCTGTGATCTGAGCCCATCTAACTACATACCCATACACCATAAGGATTTCCCAGCAGCTTTAGCAAATTTTTTCTTCTTTCATTACCAATCAACTGCAAATTACTCTTTGCCATTTTCCTACCAAAAAGCCACGTAAACCTGGCCTTCAAGGATTAGTCGCAGTAAGGGATGCATTACTTCTCTTTAGATTTCCTTTTATACTCATTTGAACATCTAAAAAGTCAAGTTTAACAGGAAATAGGAATATAGTCTTGGAAGAGTCCCTTTCCTTTCCCCCTCCTCTTCCTCTTTTCCCCTTCGAAAGTAGAAAGACTGAATCCTGCTGGTTTTGTACTGCCTGAGAACTGGTGCTGTGCTCTCTCAGCTCCCCTGCTCCGTTCTGAACAAACTCTTAGCTTTGCAGGTGGCTGGAACTGGTTTGTATTTCATTAGAGCAGAAGAAAACACACTGAGAAGATAATGAAGCACGAGAAACTCGGGTACTTTTTGGAAGTCTCATTATGCAGATGACACAGAAGAGTGTGTGACAAGAGGACAGATATCTCCTGACATCTTCCTTCTTAGCAACATCGCCCTTAATGCCTCTGCAGAGCTCAGACCTTCTCGCTTCTGTTCTCTCTAGATTTTATTTACCATGTGTGATTCTACATGCATTGTGAGTGGAGAAATGGAAAAATCAGTGTAAAATAAGGGTAACTGTATTCTAGTTGGGCCTTTAATGTGCAATCTGTCCTGCCTGCCTTGATCGTGTATTAGGTACCGCTGCCACGCACATGAAGTTTGGGTTTGTATTTATATTTGTAGAACTTCCAATGATACTTTGGGTTTTGTGTGGATAAGGGCTGTTAAACAATTCTTCCATGTCTGGGACAGTTTGTTTTCACTTTAGACGCTGTCACTTGTGATTCACTGGTTTTGGTAGCCTTTCCTCATGTATGGCAAGCTCTCCCTTAGCATGTGGCCTTCCAGGGATTAGGTGAAGCAGCAGCCAGGGAAGTCTGTGTCTGCTGCTCTTGATGTGACAGGATCACACAATGTCCCTGGTGAAAGCTGCCTGGCACTTTCTCTAGCGAAACACCTTCCATTTCTTGAGTTGAGATGGCAGAATGCCTCTGCCTGCTGAAGTCACCTGTGGAGTCATTTTGGTGAGATAAGTGGATGCTTGGGAACGACCTTGGGCAACAGATCTTGCAGCAGATGGTGCTTTTAACTGCTTTGAAATACTCTTTGGATGTAGATTTCAAGCATGAGCCAAAGGAAGCCTCTGATGGTACTTCGGCGGTTAAGATAAACATTAAGGTATTTTCATTATTATTATTATTACTGTTATTTTTATTGCTATTTGTATTATTATTATTATTAACATGTCTAGATAAGCATGAAGAATTCCCAGAAGAGGTATCCACCTAAACCCCATTGAAACCAAAATAAATTAGGTACTTAGATACTGAAGCAGATTAAAAATACCTGCACCTAACACCAAGCATCTAAACACCATCAGAAATCTGGGCCAAAGTGAAGAGAGAGAACAAACTATGCCATTTGAATATTAAGCAGGCTGAGAAATGCTCAAAAACCTGAAATTCTTATGAATCAAAGACATACTTCGGGAATTTGAATGTGAATTTTTTTCTCCTTTTTTTTTCTCCCGGCAAAAAAGGATGGGAACACCATGAAATTTGTAGTGCAAAATATATTTTTAAAAGCCCAGCCACACAAGTGGTTTCAACAGCAATTTGTTTCAATCAGTGGCACTAGGAATTATTGCTGTCAGGAGAAGGAATAGGCTGCTGTGCCCATATTGTTTGCTCTAAAGCAGGATGAGAGCCACACCATTTTGGTGTTTGTGATTTCATCAGTGGGAGAAATACACAGCCCTGGACTCTGCTTGTGTCATTTTAAAAAGCTCTCAGTTCACCTTTAGAAATAAGCACCCAGGATTGTGTGAAATTATATATTTCCACTCTCTGTACTATTTTAACTCAGCTGGGCTCTGAGGCCATGGTTCATGTCCTGGCTTCCTCTCGACTCAATTATTGTAATTCATTATTAAATTGTTATTTGTTTTCATTCTTTATGCTGTCTGCTGCTTTACAAAGCTCAGCAGCTAGATTTGTAATATGGAGAGCTCTATTCCATTACATTACAGCATCCCCACAGCATTTTTTTGTTGGCATGTTCAGCAGCACATTGATCTGGATATTTAATTTTTTGCACACTATAGATTAACCCTAATCTATGCATGGCTTTAAGCATTTCCTGGGACTAGCGGTTTTCCTAATCTGAACTGCAGTCCAAATACAAAGTTTTAAAATTCTTTCAGTGTTTGTAACCAAAACACTGATTCCAAGTGTTGTCGAGCTTTGAGGTTCTTTCCAAGTCCAAAATGGGCTCTGGATCTAGCATTTGCAAAGTCCATCTTGTTTTCATCTGCCACTGCTCTCTAGACAGATGAGAGTTTACTTATTCCTAGAGTAAGCAAGGAATTCTGTTAGCCCTGTATCTTTGAGTGCTGTTTCATCTCTTGGAGACTTAAAGGCACCATCTGGTTTTGGGTGGCTGGGCTGAAATGTGTTTAAGTTGTGTTCCCTGTACCTAGTGCCCCCTGCTATCAGCGGTCTCATTAATAAAGACAAAAGTGGTTCCTGTATGTAAAGTACGGTGCAGCCTCCACCTTATCTCTAAGTATGTCCACACTTGCCTCTGGCCCAGACTCAATAGGACTCGCACTCAAAACAGTATTTCTCTGACAAATGAAAGACTTGATATTACTGCAGACCTTTATTCTCCAATCCTTTTGCTTGCTCTTTCTATCCTTCCTTACCTTATTCCCTTCATGGTGAAGCTAATTCCCTTTCCTCACTGCTGTCTCCTGTTTCTACTACTTCCTATTTTTTCTTTTCCTAAGCTGCAGTCTCCCTTGCTCTCCCAGCTGGTTTCCTTTCAGCTGTTCTTTCTGCCCCATCAATTGTTTTTCTTTTTCAGCTTTTCCTTTCTCCATTTTTATCACCCTTTTTAAACTTACTTTCATTTTTCCTGTCTTCTGTCTTTAGTCTCAAAAAATTTCTCTCATTTTCTCTCCTCATTTCTCTGTCTTTTCTCTTTCCCCAGTCTCTCTCCCTGAAATCCTTTTATTGGCATCTGTCTCTTGAATCTCATTCTTTCCCTTTCTTGACACATTTTCCCATATTCCTCACTTGTATGTCTCCTTTCTAGCTGAGATAAGCATTTGTCCCCAGGAAATGCCCCTGCCTGGGCTTGTCCCCATGTCCCTTTGTTTTCTCCAGCTTTTGTAATTCTCAGCGCACCTGTGTGCCTGGAGAAGCCATTCATCAGTAAACAGAGGGCAGGCAATTCATCAAAGTTCTGTCTATGAATGTGCTGCCTGTGTACCTTCCTCCTTTATCCACAGGGCCTCCAGAGCCTCCCCTTGCATGGAGACAGTGGCTGGACTAACAGGCTGCCCGAATCTGATGCTGTTTTTAACATCTGTCAAAGTGCACAGACCTCTCTCTCCCCAGTACACCACTTTTTCCTGTCAGAAATCGTGGGCATTCCAGGTATGTATTTTTCGAAGCAACTGCCAATGTGGTATAGCATGACACAACAGTCTCCAGGATATATGAGCCAGGAGGCGAGAGAGATCAATACTTGACGGGATTTCACTACCTCAGTGTTCAGAAGACACTGGTTTTGTCTGGAGCTTGCTGGCTGTGCTTAGCAAGGGCCGTGGTTTGGTCACCGCACTGGTTTGCTGCTTATCCTGGGCTCAGTTTTGGTGGTTTAATTGGTATGGACAGTTGCCTGTGAGAAAGATATTGTCAGGACTCAGTCTTGACTTGAAAACTGTGGATTGTGGATGGACTTTTACGTAGTGCCAGTGGAAGACTTCCAGTCCTCCCCAAGCATTTGTTTCTGCCTTTCTTCCATGGGAGCATTTCTTCCTCTGAAGGACACTAACATGAAAAGCTTCAGAACCTGGGAAATAGTCAGAATTGTGTGAGCCTTCCCTGCTGCTTGCAGTTAACAGAAAAATATGTAGGCATCAGATAAATTTAACTATTCTTCCACTATTCTTCTGAATTCTGAGTTGCAAAAGAGCTAATGAACGGTCTGTCTGTACATACAGCAAACAGCTACAACCTGGTTTGAGTCTGATTTGTGTTCATCCACATTGATGGCTGCAGAAACAATCCTCTCGTTTTTCTTTTCCACAAGGAGAGCATGACCCTGAAACATTTTCATCACTTTCATTTGTGAGAATTTGCTGTAGGTAAGAAGTTTTCAAACTCTACTTATCCATTGTCCAAAGATGTGCTACTCTTCCTCCCCATGTACAGAGCTGTGATAACTTTTGGGCCCTGCACAGGCACAGAATTTAAGAGTCAGTATTCTTGGTACTTCCTCTGCAAGCTTTATGGAAAAAAAATCACATTCATTTAAAGACCTTTCACATTTCTGTGCATGCAGTGAGCATAGAAGAGGGAGTTTAAGCCTAGTGACTGAAAAAATCTATGTTATAGGTATTAGGGGGCAATGTTTTGTCCCATTTTTCTGTTCCAACTTTGGAAAAGAGTTGGTAAACTTTAAGTGCACTCAAGAGACTATGGCTTTTGTGCAGACATCTGCAAAGTGATTGAATTTTCCCAATTGTGCAGGCACTCAGACACTTATTAGACAATATTACTAGAGCTATTTGGAAAGAAGGAGTGGAAGAGAAAAGAAATTCTGCATGTGTGAAGGGGTTTCTTGTAGCCTGTTTCAGGGAAGAAATTTTTCAGCCAGTGTGGAACGGTGTGAGGCAAAAAATATCCTAAAATACATTCATTCTTGCATTCTCACAGTCCTTTGACCAAGACCTGCTCAGGCTTTGGCTTAACTTGATGTTGTTACTTGTTGTATGCTTTTCTGCAGGAATGTTTTAGCAGGTTTCAGCCAGCGTCGTGAGGGTGACCAGTGGGAACCCTGCACCTTCTGCTTGCACTGCCTGTCACACACACTCCGTGCCTGGCCCACAGAGGTGAAAAACAGCTGCAGCCTCCCTGTAAACTGCAATGCGAGCTTGAAGTGCCTCCTTTTCAAGAGGCTCTCGGGTCAGTCACAGGCTACAAGGATGTCTGTTAACAGCATGGCTGTCTCACAAGATTGGTGCAGGGAAAGCACCGGGACAAGCGTGTTTCTGGTATTCACGGGATGACACGCTGGGCATCCCTTCTCAGTGTCACACAGAGCAACACGCAGGGCATTCACTGAGGACTCCACCAGCATGCCACGAACTTACATGCGGTGTGAACATGTAAATGCTGCCTGGTGACACCCACACGTTGTTCTTCTGAGGCTGTGACGTGATTTTCCTGATAGCTCCGAACGCCATAGCCCTGCTGGGCAAACTTTCAAAGGTGGGTAGAGATGTGCGTTTGCACATCAAAATAGGCAATTTATTTCACAAACACCGAGGTGTCCAGTTATCCATTTCGCTTATGCAAATATGAATTTTCACAAGCACGACAGCTGTGCCTTCCTTGCAATTATTTCCATAAGGTAGCGGATTGTTAACTGAAGGAGACGTGTCTGTGATGCTGCTCGGGGAGCGTTTCTGGGGGATGAGTTGCACAAGTACAAGAAGGGTACAGATAGTCCAGTGGCACTTGGGCTCGCCCATTTGGAGTGGTGCAAAACTGGCATTGCGAAATCTCAATCTGGGGACAGTTTTGTGGGAAAGGTCAGGATCTGGATTGAGGGTGAAGACCGTGGACCCCTGGGCCATGCTACATCCATGTCAATTTGGGGTGTGATGTCTTCTCACCCCATGCTCTGGGGCTCTGTTGGGCCCTGGGGTGCTGTGCTGGCCTCTGGGACACAGATCTGCATTTCTTAGGGGTTGGTGAGGGTTTGCATAGGGCTTTGCAGGGCACCCAGGGGTTGGATGTGAGTGCGGGTACACCGAGCTTCCCAGGGGAGCCTCCCTATCCATTCCCGAGCTGGACCCCACGGCAGAGCCCTGTCCAGCGCATCCTTTGGAACTCTGTTTCGCAGCACCGCACGCCGCGTTGCGGACCCCATCGCCGGCCCATGGCCCGCTCCCCTCCCGCGGGCTCCCCTATGAGGTCAGCG
>VXBT01009751.1:986750-1044814 GCA_013400235.1 Oriolus oriolus | reverse complement strand
CCGATCTTGGCATTTTTCACATTTTTCTTTTTTTTTCCACGGGGAAGCAGGAAAGCCGGGAGCAGCCCCGGGCTGGGCGCAGAGCTCGCAGCGCTCAGGAGCCATCCCCGGGCGGCCCGGCCTGGCGCGGAGCTCCGCTCGCCGCGCTGCCCCCAGTTTTGCCTCCCTCCCCTCTTTTATTTTCCTCTAAAAGATGAAAGAAGGAATGTCCTTTTTCGCTGCTTCTTCTCCTTCTCCAGAGCTGCTGGTGCTGCCGCCGCTGCTGGTTAATTGCACATTCAAGTGGAAAATTTTCGGGAGTCAGCAGAAACATTGTATCCAAAAAAGACAAAGTCGCAGTTACAGCAACACCGAGGAGATTGTCCCTGGAAAACTTCCTTTCGGTAGGAACCGCAGGGTTTTTATTTTTTTTCTTTTCTCGGCGAGGTTTTGAAGAGCTCCATCGCACAGCTGTCCCCGGCGCTGGTGCGGAGGGCCGGTGGCAGCCTTTGTTCGCAGAGGAGCGCTTTCAAAGGAAGTGCACTTCCAAGGGGGAGGGAAAAGTTATACACTGCGGCTTTTGTACCCAAATTAAAACAAAGCGGTCCCCTCCACACAACCAAACAAAAACAGCGAGGCGAAATAAAGCGAGAGGAGGGGGGAAATAATCTCTGTTTTCACCAAGTAAAAAAGTTTGCGCTCCTACCTCTGCTCAACATGGTCCTAGTCGGGATTTTTCTCCTCTTGAAATCTGTTTTAAGTTGAATGGTGTTACCAGTATAAAAATATTTATGAAACAATGAAATACCAGCCACCCACGTTTCTCAGGAGAGTTGTTAACTTATTAGAAACAAGTGCCTGCCTTTGATATGAAGAAATGAAAAGTGACCTCCAGAAGTGCTGGAAAGTTAGGGAGCAGTTCTGCCCTGCGCTCTCTGAATGTAAATGGCTCCCAGTATTTTTTAACTGTTCCTTGTTGAACACCATCTAGCCAAGAAAGGCCAAGAAACATCGGATTGTACTGGTGTTTTCTGACTTAAAATAGCATTTATAAGAAACGTAAGCCGAAATGGCAGAGCCTGAGGGAGAAGAAGTACATATGCAGCTGTATTCCTGTGTTAGCAGGAGCATATTTGCTTTCTCTTCATGCTGATAAAGTTTAGAAATGCAATATTGCCAGTTAGCGGTTTTACAGAGCTGCCTGACCTGGGTAAGGGCAAGGCTGGGAGCTGTATGGATAACATGCTGCTCTCCTTAGCTGCGTGCTCTGTTATTATGCAGCACATCTAATATGGAAATCTCTGTGGGAATGCCTCTGACAGGAAAATTCATGTAAATAACTAAGTGCTACCTGCAATTGAATATGAAAACAAAAATGATTATAATTACATTAGGACTTAATTTAAAATTATGTAGGATTCTTCTTACAACTCTAGATTGGGAATGTGTGTCTGTAATGTATGATGTATTCTATCTCTATAAATAGTTGGGGAATACCATTACAGAATATTAGATTGTACTGATGGTAAGATGGTGCTATTAAAAATGACACAGACCTGTATATTAAATTACTTCTAGGGGTGGGAGGGAAGCTTGCATGTTTGTTTGTATGTGAATATATATATATTTATATACACACATACACACACATGCATCCTTTATCTGGGAATAGAAGTACAGTAATTAATGCAGTGGATGTTCTTGAAACACAAAACTGAAGATTTTGTATTTGGATCACGTTCTGAAGCTGCAAGTTTTTAAAATCAACTTTTTGAAATTATTTTCATTAAGGGTAAACATTTTAGAGGTGCACTTATTTTTTCACCTTTGTGGTAAAACATGTCTTTTCACACTGCGCTGGTGTTTAATTAGGTCTTAAGGCGTTTCCTATACCAGTAGGGATAATTCTACACTTTGTTTGCTCCAGGTTCTTATCAGCTGACCAAGCAGAAATTTTGGATGCAAAGGATTTCTTTTAATTTTTCTTCTTAGCAATCTAGAAATACCTTTGGAAAGTACTTTATCTCTAAACACGTTTGGTGTGTTTTGAGCATCAATTCTGCGTACGCCGCTTCGGTGAAGTAAATATTATTGGCCTTTTCAGCCAGGAGAGTGTAACGACAGCTCTTGAGATTCAAATTATGGTTTTATATTCTCCAGTTGCTTAGTCAGTGCTGAGTGGGGTGTATGTAAGCAGTGAAGCAGAGGAAAAATGTTGATTTGACAGGAGTCTTAGTAAAGACAGAGTGTGCTTAAAGGAGTTTTAATTAAACAGCTAGAAAAGAACAGCAGAAAGTTAATTACAAAGTGGACCCGGCCGTGAGTGTCCAGCTGAGCAGTGATAGCGTGTTGTGATGTGTGGGGATGTGTGAGCATGTGTGTAGCGTGTTTGGTGTCATTTGGAACCAGTGTTTTTTCGTTGTTGTTGCTGCTGGGCGCTGTAGTGGTTTTGGGTATCGTTAAAGTGGTTTCTAGTCTTTGTTTGTCCATGCCTGAAAAAGTTAAGTTCAGTTGAGTCACATGCAGAGGAAAAAAAACATTTCTTCCTTCTTTCTGTTTAAGCTGCCTTTGTGATAATATTGTAAGCAAACTTTCAAGGTAATGTAGAGGCAATACAGGAGTAAAAACTTCTGGAGCTATAGAGAAATAGTGGTGTCTTTCACTTCAAAAAAAGGGAAGGGTAAAAATATGCAGTCGTGCATTAAGATACAGCTGTCAGTTTTCAGTCTGTAAAGTAGGATGGTTACACTGTTGGAAGAATTTCACCAGAAGTAATCTGATTTTATTGGAGGGTGCCTAAGACTGTTCCCAAAACGTGGAGATTTACTGTACAGTTCTGAATGTGTTTGGGAGAAGGTTACCTTCAAACCTGTTATGAACACATGGTTTCTTACTGGATACACACCACATACATATATATATATATCACTCATTGTACCTGGTATTTCTTCATATCACTAATATTAATCCTGTACCCCTCCAGAGCTGGTTTAAAAGCTGACTTTCTGTAGTGATTCCATTTATTTAAGAAGAAAATACTTGCTGGATCCAATCCTTACTCAGGTTAAAGTGACCAGGATGACTCATAGGAATAAACATTTGCCGGATCAAATACTAAGATATTTACAGCATATGCTTTATGTACATGGTTAGTGTGATATTTGATGTCTAAAGAAGGACATCTTTGATTTAAAAGAGTATCGATTTGACACAGATACTTTTTCAAATTTCTGCATGGGGCCTATGTTCTGCTTAATTTGTAATCTGCCTAAGACTTGGAGGCAAATTTCTGCTAACAGCTGATCATTCATTCCATTCGGGCTCTTATTCGCAGCACGTGCAAATATGAGGTGAGGGCTGACTTTTTAGAAATCTGGTCTAAATTCAGGTTAATTCCAACGATTTCATACAGCCTGTTGCTGGATTACATTGGCTATAATGAGGGTGCAAACTGGCCCTTTAAAACTGCCTTTGAAGTCCCCAGTTCATCAGAGGGGCCTACCTTTTCATGGGAGAAATAGTCCTTATTTCTGGGGTTTGAGGTTTAATTACTGTCGTGTCGCCGTGTTGCGCTTTGCCGTTAGCGCTTGCCACGAGCAGGGATATTTTATATTCCTAAACTGCAGTCCTTTACTATTAAAAAATTATTTGACTCTCAACAAAATTTTAGAACTTTCAGGAGGTAAATCATCTCCCTGAAAGTAAGGGCTTTTAGAGGGCTTGTGGCAGTTTGTGCAAGTGCTGTATAACTTAAATTGCGTCCTGTGGTATATGAACAGATTAAGGGCATTATTTATTGTAAAGCCAACTGACACTAAGCTATGCTGAAGACACAGTTTTAGAAGAAAAACCTCTGCAATAAATTCCCACTTTATGACCATATCTTGCTCTCTGTTCTTGGACAAAACTCCTTTTGACTTTTGCAAGTGGAACAAGGATGGAATAATATTTCCTGGAATAATTTTGTGTTTGGTTTTAATGATTGCTCATTTCCAAAACAGAAGAGAGTGAAAAGTTGCAGACTTAAGTCCTTTGAGGTAGCAACTTCAAATCTACTCCTCAGATAAAATAAAAAGGAGGTAAAATTCAGCTAAGTGTTTTCTGATTTAAGACAACAAACCTCTCATTTTTGTATGAAATTCTGATCCCACTGTGATCACTGTGAGTTTTATCTTGTTATTAGTAAAGCCAAAATTTCTGTCTGTGTTGATGCAGATTCAGCAACTTTTATACTGGACCAGGTTATTAATGTTCCACCAGAATTATATTAATTTCAAAATACAAGGATTGAAGTCAAAATCCAGCTCCTAACAACTAATTGGAGATATTCTACCCAGGAAGTCTCAAAGAGTAACCCATCATGTGCTGCATGCCCTCATTTGTTCGATGAATTTTTGTACACACGTCCAGAACGCGATGGAAATCCGCGGAGGGTGTGAAGGGTTTGCAGACGCTTGCCCGGTTGGCGCAGGGCTGTGACCCCATTTCCTGGTCCCTCCAGCCTGTGCCTGCTTTCTCAGAGGCAGCCTGTTTTAGTCTGGCTCCTGTCCAGTTGAAGGTATCACCTACAACTTCTTGTTCTTTGTCTTCTCCTGGTTGTTTACTGGAACAATGTGATTATTCCCCCTGCGTCCTGCTGGACCTCTGCAACGGCCTTCTTGGGTTTCTAGCTCTCGTTAGGTTTTCCCTAAACTTTCGGGTCAGAGTCGGTCTGTGTGGCGGCAGGAGCACATGAGCACAGAATCCAAGTTTGTTTGCTAGCAGGTCAGGAGGTAGAATGTGAAATCTCCATGTGCGGGGAGGGGGAAGGGAAGGAAAGTTTAGGATTATGTGTAAAACTATTAAAATGCTATTGACTGGGAATCTAAAACAATGACGAGTGCTGTTGTTTTTACAGATACATGAACTGAAAACTGCTGCTAATGATGGGAAATGTTAATTATGTGAGAACATATTGAACTTATATTCTCTGGCATGAACTTTTTTAAATGCATCAACTGTGCTGCCTTTTATGCGCACAGCTTTCTAATTATCATAATTCAGTACAGCTCTGGCTTTTGGAAAGAGTTCAAGTGCAATCTCAACTTAACATGAAAGGAGGTTTTTTTTTTTAACTGAGAATGTTCAAGAACAATTTGAAAAGATAATCTAAAAATGCTACATACTTAGCTGGGTATAAGTCAGAAAATAAATATGTTCCCATAACTGCCTATCAAAGCAGAACAGATTAATAGAACAGAAAGTTATCTATTTTTCTCATTATGTCTTTCACACTCCTACAGCACACAGCTAAAAGCACATTTTCATAACTGAATATCATAGACAGATCTACTATATATTGATTGACAGTAGTTTTTATTTTGTCGATTTTTGAAGTGATTGAGTAGATCACTTTGTTATTATGAAAAGATTTTTTTCTCCTCAAATAGTAAGATAGTATTTTTTTAAATAAAGCAGGAAGACAACTTTCATGATACTTTTGGCATTAACTGAACGTGTTTCTGTAACGTATTCAAGTCCCATTGCAAATGGTCCTTACTGGTCAGTTTCCCTTGTCTTTGTGGAGCTTGAAGGGGTTGTAAATATCAGGTCTCTCTAAAGCACTCAGAAGTGGTTTGGGTTTTATTTTTTGTTAGTAGTTTTGTTTTGGTTGTGTTGTTGTTGTTTTTTTTTTCCTAAGAGAGGAAAGTAAATTTCATGTAACTTGCACTTGAATTGTCCTTTCAAAGATGTTTTTTTTTCGTATGTGATCAAATTGCTGGTTTCCACATCACACACTCCCCCCCCCATTTTTTTGTCTTTTCCGTTACTACAGTACATGCTACATTTCTGAAATGCAAAGAAAGCCCCAGTGAAACAAAATGACTTCATTTGAGCTGGCACTTAAGAGTAGAATTCACTTCCATAGTGCTGAAATAAAAGAAGCCAAGTGTTTTAAATAGCCACTCCCCTAGGCCAGAGTGTTTTTAGAAAGCTCATTGTCTAGATTTGAGCTGTAGCAGTATGCCTGCCTCTGTTAAATCTCCTGATCCAGACAGCTCGATTTCTAAAGTCGACATCTGGTTTACTCTTTGTTCACCTGTTTAAAAAAAAAAATGCAAATAGGCGAGTGTGCCATTGCCCTAGAGCTCTGCAAAAAAAATAAAAATGCTGTTGACAGTTTGTCAAATAGTGCTTCCAGTCTAAGACTGCGGTAGCCTATTGTTATGCCAGCAACAGGCAACAGAAGTTGTGGCACCATATGGCCAGTATATGCTTCAGATAAGCTATCTGTTAATTTAGCTTATCAGTAGTGTTTTGATATGCTTCGTGTTTGAATCGCCAACCAGTATGGCCTTGGGTATTTTTGGTGCCAAATTATTCCTTAACATTATAGACATCACAATTATTCCCTTGGTGGAATCTCTCGCCATTCATTCAGCTCATGGTGCTGTGAACAGTGGTGCTTATTTTTGGAATTAGCTGGCATGGTTTGTTTGGCTTTTTTTTTTATGTGGTTGTCTTTCTGTTGGGAGATTATAATTCAGGAATGACATTTTGGTTTTGAGGGGAGAAAATGTCAAAACAGACTTTGGAAGAAAAGGTAAATTCATAGAGGTTTAGGGGATTAAAGCTTCTGTTATGTGTATCTCAATTAAAAAAAATATGGTGATCTGGGACAATAATCAGTGGGAGAAAGGAAATTTTATTCAAACTTAATCAATCACCACTATGAATGCATACTTTTTTTGTCCTAAAGCTGGTTTACAGTTTAAAATAAAAAGGCAAAACTCTGTAACAGTTTCATTTTCCACATCCCTGGTTTTACCTTCATTCTTTCAAAAAAATTAACCTTTAAAAACAGTCATGTCCCTATATCTGCTGTCAGCTGATCTTTGAAGATTTTTTTTCCCCTGCTTTTTCCATGATCAACTGAAAGCCTTGGAGAAGACTGGAAGATTCAATGGAAGTTCCTTCATCTTCCCCCTGCCCCTGCCTTTCTTTGAGAGTCACTATTTTGTCACAGGAAGAGTCTCCAGCCATACAGTGTTCCATTCAATGCCCCCGCGGTGCCCTTAGGGTTGGATGTGCCTGTGTTGCTCTCTGACCTTGCAGCACATTCCTCTGTCCCCTGCCCTACAGGCTCGGTCTCGCTGTTCCTTGCAGGGCACCACGGCTGTCCTTGGTTGCCAGGACCTTCCTTTTCCTTGGGAATACACGTACTTGCTCTTGGGCAGGACTTGGTTAAGCTCTCCTGCCTTTAGATTGCTGTGATTTTTTTTGTTTCCCTCCTTTTGCAATCCATCGTGCCAGGTCCTCCTTATCCTGCCTCCTGTGCTGCTGCTCACGGCTGTGGTGTCACCGTGGGGTCCCTCTGCCCATCACACTTTCTGCTGCTTCCAGTCCTTCCCTGGCCTGCATATTGAAAACAAAGGGCCACTTGTGCCTGTCGTGCCTTTCATGTCCAGATCCTTAATGACCAAGGAAAGGACTAGATTCTCTCTCAAAGAAATTTACAGTCATCTTCTGAATCTGTTTGCTGACACCACTTTTTTTACCAATGAGAAAAAGTCAAAGAGAAGTAAATTTTTCTCCTGTCCATTTGGAACGGAGAAATATGGACAGTCTGAACAGTGGCCATTCTTTACCATTGCACTGAAGTCCACCCAGATGAATTGCCTGGAAAAAGGTGAGAGCTGACACAGCACCCAGGGGCCAGCTGGGCGGGCAGTGAAGTGAGAGGTGATGCTCCCACCTTGCTGCTCTGCCTGAGCTGACATTGGCACCTGCAGAAAATGAGAAAGGCTTCCTGCCCTCGCCTTGGCATCTGAGGCTGCTAAAGAGCTTCTGGTTTCTCTGCAGGGACATGAAATGTGTGTGTCTGTGCACTTAGAGCTGGTTTGGGGGTCGCCCCAAATTTTAAATCTGTTTTGAATTCAGATTTAGAGTTCAGGTCCATGATGTGACTTGTGCAGTTTGGTGACAGCAGCATTTTTTGGCCTCTGGCTCATTGCAGATTAGACCTGTGGTCTCTCATTCTGGTGTGATTAGGAGCAAGGTAAGCAAAGACCCTGGGAAAGGAAGGGTATTGAGATTTTCAGCTCTCTGAGGCATGTGTGCATCTTCCCTGTGAGTTATTTCTAAGTGCTTAACTGTGAGAGGCAATTTCCAGTTCACTAATATATCCAGTTACTCCCCATAATGAGTATGGCTGTCTTTGGATTGATGAGTCCATTAAAGCATACCAAATCTATGTTTGTTTAGTACTATAAGATACATCTTCCATATGATTGTGGGGGTTATTTTGGTTAAACTTCAGAGCCTGTGAAGATTTACTTTATTTGGTCTCTCCTTGACTTGGCTTTACTGGTGTTCTGTTGGTTTCAGCCACTGCTTTGTGATAGGAAATCCACAGCTCCAAATAATGTGCATTTTGCTCATTAACTTGACCATTACTTATGCACAGTAATTTCTTGCTCTGCTTCTTGGCATATTTACTATATGCTTACTGAGCACTGTAGATAAGCAGTTGAAGGGGCACATTTGAAAGACAGTTTTAAATATGCAGCTCCCTATACAGATTCACTTTAGCCTCTAGCATTAGTAATAATTTTTGCTGGTAAAACAGTGACTCATAAATAACTTTATCGTCCAAAATCTAAAAACAATACAAAGAAGTCTGAAGGGTAGTAGAATTATTGTAGTTCTCGGTTGCTTGGAAAATTAACTAATATTCTGGCTTCTGAGATTTTGGAAACAAATTAAAGAACCCTTTTTTAGGTAGCAGGCTGCTTTTAATGGTTCTTCTGTATTAAGGAGAGTACAGTATTGTAGGTTATTTATTTCTGGGCATGCAGTACAGGGTGAAGAGCCTGCAATTCAGCTCGCAATGCCTCTGTGCCCTGAGGTAAACTCTATTTCACAAAGGGAATTTTGATTATGGTCTACTGCTCTGTAGCATAGTGGAGGCTTCAAGAGGCAAGTGGTAAATGCTACCAAAGAAAAGCTGGATTGGAGCCACTGACGTCATCTAAGTAAATCTGCTGTAGGACTATAGCCATAAAATGACTGCCAGCCACAGAGCGCACTTTGGCCTTTTCTTGTCAAGTGTTTTAACTGCTGGTTTTTGCTTTGCTTTTCTTTTTTCTTTTCCTCCAAGCAAGATGCATTTTGTTTTCTTTTTTTTTTTTCCCTCGTGCTAGTTGTGCACAGAGTGAAATATAGAAATGCTAACGTCCCCCTCTGTCCCCACCAGGCTGCACTGAGAGTGTGAGTGGCTGCAGCTTGCAGTTCAGAAATTAAAAAGTAAACCAGTACTTTTCCATACATGAGCCTGGCAGAATTCAGCTTCCATCACCAGCTATTTTTTAGGTGCAAGAGCCTGGCAGTTCAAGTTACAGCATACTGATGAGATTTGTGTTGTGGGCAAAAAGCATTTTGATGCTCTGGAAGGCGTGCTTCCCTCTGGAAGAACTAAATGCATGAAGATGGCTGGGCTTGAATCCTGAATTAGCACAAAATGCAGGTGTGTGTGTGTGTGTGTGTGTGTGTGTGAGCACTAAAAATCAGTGTTAGTCATTGCTTTACAACTGACCTCGGCAGTTTCAGTCGCTCCTGAAACAAAACTTTCCTGTTATTTCAAACCCCCGAGTGTTTGTTACCAGCCAGTCTTTGATGACACTTTCTGTACACAGCTACAGAAACCAGGTGCATTAACAAAGGTAGCACTAGGATTCATTGATTAGGGTGTAGCAGTCATACCTGTACCTAAGGGTGCATCTAAAAATGCATTGATGTCCCAGCTCTCTCCACTTGAAATTCAGCTGTATCAGGACTGCAACGAAAGCAGTCAAGTTTTTGGCAGTGGATTTTTAATTTGATGTCAACATTCTCTTGAAATGAATTTCCAGGACGTTTAACACACCGTTTTTTTTTTTTTTTAAACAGAGCTCACTGTAAAACACATTTATAATTATTAGCCTGTTTGTCCCGCGACAATACTTTTTTGCTTGGTTTATGTACTTTTTTTTTTTTACATTAAAATAAAAATTAAGCATCACTGTTTTTGAAGTTTGAGTCTTATGATCAGAAATATATTAAAACCAGTATCTTATCCATGAATCATTAGATGAGTCAGTTCCTGAAACCACTACAAGCCTCACAGTTCTTGGCTTGGGCTGAAAGCAGGAAATCCAGGCTTCAATAACTTCCTTTCCCAGTACTGGCTATAGCAGCGTTCGTGGTTAGTATATGCTGCTTTTGTAAGCAATAGGAAGATGTATGTCTGAGGAACAAAGGCACTCCAGTCAATTTGCTGAAACTGTTTATAATTTGTGGTCTTGATTTGAATGTCAGGATGCATTGGCATATACTACGTTCTGTGCTGCAGTACATTTTCCAGCAGTGATATTCAGCATGTGAAATAAAGGGAACACATTATGGCACAATTCTTGGACAAAACCCATCTAATCAGTTTTCCAGAAAACAGGAAGATATTCTAGTGAAATCATCCAACTCCTGAAGACTAACGGGAGTGAGAACTGAACACATAGGAGTAAATTTAAAATGTTTATTTAGCAGTTACTTTGTTTTGTGCTTGTGCAACAAACTATTTTTATTCTGTTTCAGTGCTCCAAAAGGGCTTGAAAAAAACCCAGCCCAAACTTGGAACTTATAAAATAAAAACACATTATTTGTTTTGCAGTCTCCTTTTTTGTGCTATGAAAACTGTTTCCCTCCTCATAATCAAGGACACATTGATTGTCTCTATGTCAGTGGAGCATTGCTGGCTGCAGAATCTGTCCTTTAACTTGGAGTGCCTGTGTGCTCTGACATCTGTGCAAGGGGATGCACTGTTTACCTTTTTGAGCTAATGGGGCCAGATTCAGGCTTGGTACAATGCTGATCTTTGTGTGTTTACACCTGGAAAGTGTTCAACCCTTTATGCTTTTCTTAAATATTATGAAAGATAGTTTGGTATCTTGTACTTATTATTTGGTTAATTTAACTCTCTAATTAATTAGCAGCACATAAAAGCCAAACTCACCTTCTTTAATTATTCTTTTTATTTT
This sequence comes from Oriolus oriolus, assembly GCA_013400235.1. Lineage (NCBI taxonomy): Eukaryota > Metazoa > Chordata > Aves > Passeriformes > Corvidae > Oriolus > Oriolus oriolus. The sequence goes on along the minus strand of VXBT01009751.1, from coordinate 1,033,784 downwards.
TCCCTCCAAAACATCATTTGTTTTTAACGAACTAGGAAGAACAAGAGTATTGAGAGAGATAAATTAGTAGTTATTGCATTTAAAAAACCCAAGTCTAATTTTGACAGGGTTAGTCAAACTGTGTATGCAGTATTGATTAAAAACAAATACAGAGCTCTTCATTTAAACAGGCAGAATGGTTACTGCACATTAGGCAACACCTTCTTTTGTATCGGACAACATCTGAAATTGCTTTAATAAAGCAAGCTAAAAGTTGGATCCTCTCCTGGCTGGTGCGGCTCCGTGCTGGTGAGTTGAGCTCAGTGTGATGGTGGGTGCTTAGAGAGTTCTGGAGCCAAAGGGCCGGCACGGCTGATCCCGTGCTGCTGTCCCTGCTGGAGTCAGGTGTTTGTCCAGCAGCACAGGAGAGGCTTGGGCTGGGGAAGAAAGGAGGGAATACAGACCACCTTGAAGGCAGCTGGGTGCTGACATCCCTTTCATGTGCAGACTGACATCTGTAACAGAGACTTCTGCCACCTCTTCCTGCTCTCTGTGCGACTCCGTGCCCATGGGAAAGGCCTGGGGAGGGCTGGTGCCTTGCTCAGGCAATGGCATTGGAGCCTTGGAGGGACTGTTTGTGAGGCTGCCTTTAGGGGAGAGGCAGAGGCCGTCCCCTCCTGATTGCCAGGTTTGTGTCAGCACAGTTTCAGGGCAGTTTTCCTACAGCTCCTGCCAACTGCTCTTTTCCCCCGTGGCAGGGCTGGGAGCATCCCTCCAGGGAGAGGCCACTACTTGGGTTTTATCATGATGGTGCTGCGCTGAGCTGGGTTGCTGGGACTTTTTGCATGACAGTGAGCATCCAAGCAAGCTGCTTTGTGGAATCTGAGGGGTTGGGATTTCTCTTAAAATATTTAAAGGGATGCTAGTGGACCATAAAGGTGCAGAGAGTGTTTAAAGAAATCAAAACCAGTGTAACTGCTCCATGATTGCAATTCTCAGCACCAACTTCTGTGGTACAGGAAGTGTGTAGGGATCTCCAAGTACCTCCTGCTCTGCTTCTGAGGGCAAGGTTTTATGTGAGGCTGAGGAGTCAGTGCAGGGTCACATCCCAGACACGCAGAGATCTGTGCCATGAGGCTTGTGCAGTGCAGGGCATCGTGTGAGCAGGGTGGCCTGAGCTTAGCACAGGGTAGCTGTATAAACATGAGACTGTTTTGGAGGCAGGCTGGCCCGTCTCGCCCTTCCTTCCCTGTCACGTTCGAAGAAGGAGCGTCTCTTCCTTTGGAAGACGCTTGCATCCCTGAAGGAGGATCCTGGGGAGGCATGCATCATTCCTTCCTTTCTCTGGGCTAGTTCAAGTGATGCTTGAGTCACAGATGCTGTGCTGGAGCACCAGCTGTTTGTGCACACAGGAGAAGCAGCCTCACTCAGGTGTGGCCCCTCTGCCACGGGGAGCCAGATGCTGCCGCTTCAGGGATTGCAGTGTTCGGCATCTTACCACCCATTGTGGATTTAACTTACTGCATTGTAATTAACTTCTTGTAATAACAATAATTATAATAATTAACTTACTACAATAACAAGGATGTTCTTCCCGCTGCTTCTGCTTGCTGGTTTTGGGACAGAAATCTTGCTTCTTTCCTGTTCTCTGTTCAAGGGAAAATGTAAGCACTTGAGCAGTGGAGAATAGCAGTGGCTTTTCACGGCATCAAAGCAAATGTAAAAAGCATTGTTCCTGTTTGTGATCATAAGAAGTGCAATTTTCTATTAATTAATGTTAAAAAATGGATTGTGTAAGAACAAAAGGAAAAACCTTCAAGTGGAATAAGCATCTAAAGTTTAGAAATAGGTTATAGTTGTGCTTGATTTAATTTTTTCCCCTTGCAAAGAAATGTAAATGATTTAATATTGCTTTTCTAGTTGAACAGTCCTGAATATGGGAATTGTAATGCATAAGATCTGGAGATACATTTTGATCAAGTTCATACACTTTAAATGTGTATGAACTGAACATCTTTGTGTTGCTATCGATCAGAGAGACGTCCTGTTGCTCTAATGTGGATTTTGGTTTTGGATTAGAAGCCTAGGGCTGTGAATTGCTTGCTGTCTGTAGACCAAGTCATCAGTGGCTAGTGATTGATTCATTAATTAAAATCAATTTAAATGGATTTGTAAGCCTCATGTAACAGATTATCTTATTAACAGCATGAGAAAGGCACTGTGATCTGCAAGGAATGTGTCGCTTTAGACAAAATATAGCACGATTTTACGGGAGAATTTAATGAATTGCTGTTGCTGTAAGTGATCTATGCAAATGGAAGAGCCTTGCTTAAATCCTACATTAAACAGACTCTTCCTGTTGATCATGTTTTACTTTTTTAAACGTCCTTCGAAATATTTGACTTTAATTGTATGTATGCATGTTTCTGTTCATGTTCATGATCACAATGACATGTTAAGTATTGTCAAGTTTCTGATATATTCTGATCTTGGAGATTTTTTTTTTCCTGTAACACTTTCCTTACCCTATTTAAAAATATCCACAACGAGGAAAATTATTTTCTAAATTACTGAAAACAAAATGACAGAAAGAACATGTGATACTGTTTAATCCATGCTCTGCCTGCTCAGCAGTGCTGTCTGGAGGAGACACTTTGGACAGCTGGAGGGGCCAGGCGGGCAGAGGGGACTTCTGGCAGAAGTGAAAGTGTTGAAGAGGTAGCAATAAAAGCTTTCCTGGCTGGGAGAGGGGAGCCTTGTCTGTCATCTTTGCACTCATTTCATAACTTCTTTTTTACATCAGGCCGTATAGCAAGTCATTGCAGGCACCTAAATGTGTATTAATATACTCTGTGATCAGGCCTCAAGAATATCTGAGCCAAGGTGTCAGCAAAATCAATGGGAATTTTGAATTTAGTTTCAAACAGAGCAGGGTTGTTGCCCCTAAATCATAACCTTGCCCACAGCTTTTCAGTAATCTCAATAACATGTGTGCTCCGTTCTGATTTGCAACCCAGACTTCTTCAGGAAAGGAGATTTTTAATTGTGGGTGCTACATTGCAGCATCACTTTACACCTTCCTTGCCTAGCTCATGCTCTCCGAGCATTTGTGACTAGGGAGTAAAGTGAATTAAATTATGAGATCACTTTTCCATTACAATGAAGCCAGTTTCACTTCATTTCCTCTGCTGTATTGAAGGGATGGAAGAATCTATTATATCAACTGAAAAATTTTAATGAACTTCTTAGGATAAAAAAAGCCCCTCACAACAAAATCTCAACCATCACAAAGCCCTGAACTGCCTTGCAGACATCATCCATTCCATGTGTAGGTGATTCTTCAAAGCAAAGCATTGCTGAAGAGCTTTGTTTGCTGGGTAATCTTACTGTCATTGGCAGAATAGATTACAAACCTTTAACCAAAAAAGATGTGAAACTGGATTAACGTGGTAAACCCAACTGTTACTGCATTTTGGTGAAATTCAATGCATTGCTTGAGATGCAAGGAATTTGTCATGGTGGGAAGCATTTTTTGTTGCTTGTGGAAAATCATACAAGGTGTTTGGGAGATGCAAATCAAGGAGTGACCTCCAGTTTTCTCCGTAGTTATCTCTTGGTATTCTTTGGGTTTTGACTTTAGGGGATGGGTATTTTGTCTCACCATGCATGTGGGTGTGTTGCCAGCTGATGCCTGTCAATCACTCCAGTAAGGAATTTGGATAAAGCCTCGGAAGTGCACAGGGACGGTGCAAGCCATCAAAGCAGCAGGTCCTGGTGCTCCTTGGTGTACATGTACACCTTCCACAAAGCCCAAGACACCTCCTGCACCGTCCCTTTCCCTCCCTGAGTCTGCAGCAGGTGCAGATGTGTGAGTGTGGAGGTTTGTGGCTGTGCCCTGCTGGGTCACTCGAGCCTGGGAACTTGGAAGCTGGCGCTGGAATCCTGGGCGTGACGAGTTATTTCATCCTGGACGCAGCCCTTGAAACCAGGGAGAAAGTCTCCTTGCCCTGACTTACATTAGCTCCCACATTAGCATGCCAGTTTGAAAGTAGAGTAGTCATGTAATAATTATTTATTTTGTGAACCCTTTGGTTTGGAAGGGAGCAAGGAGACTCTTGAACTTAGAAGAAATATGCTGAGTCGCAGCGTTTTGTTAAAAGAAGAGAGTAAGGTGGATGTGCGGCTCTTGGCTGTGATAGAGTTAATTTTCTTTATCGTGTTTGGTGTGGGGCTCTGTTTTGGATTTGTCAGCCGGGGTTAAGCCACAGCAGCATGACATAAGCAGGATGTAGCCCCCTCAGAGCAGCCAACTGGCAGAGAGGCAACTCCAAGGTGGCAGACCTGGGCCTAGGACTGAGTCGGGTGTGCAAGTGTAGTCCTTTCCTTCAGCTGCTTCATCTTACACATCCAATCCCTCCGTTGTAGAACTACAATTTCGATTAATTGACTTTCTTAAATTGAATTTCTACCATAGAGTTCTGGCTAAAAGGAAGAAGACGTTGGTGAATAGCTTTTAAATAGCATACTGCATAACCCTGCCATTGTGACTTCAGGGAATATTTTCCATTCTGCTTTTGTCTATAATGTGAATTTTGGTAACATTTGTCTTGTATTAAGGCTGCAAATTTTATTTTTTTTGTGTGTATGTGTGTTGCAAACCTTGTGAAATGTTTTTTATTCTCACAAATTATAAATAGTTCAGTTGGCTCAGCTATCCCTTTTGTAAGCACATGATTTTTTTTGTAATAAGACATAGTTCTGGGGCAGCGTTGTACGACTGCAATTGAGTTGTAGGGTAATAAAATTTCCATGGTGTTCTATGAAGGTCAGTGGTATGCAATTAATTGCTGGACCCATGACAGGTGCTGAGTAGGAAGTGTTGCTGCCCTAGACACTAAATGTAATAATTAAGCTCAGGGGTTAGTATTAAAAGCATGGAAGAGACATGATTCTCATTAACACAGAATTTGTGCTGATATTTGTCTTAACAATTCAATTTGTATCTTGCGTACTCGAGGAAAGTGTCTGTTCTGAAGCTTGGAAGATGGGAGCCAAATTAAGAGGACTGTGTACTGAAATTATTGCTAAATTTTTGGTGCCTGCTTAAGCCGGTCTTACTCATGAAAGTTTCTAGTTATCAGTATATTCAGAGGAGAGAGCTGTGTGCCTCTGAAGGCTTCCAGAGGGCGATTCTGGCCACCCGCCCTCTGTGCCTGAAGGAAGGGGGGTGGCATCTGCCTTAGGAGATGTGGTAGTGTACTTGGGAGGGGGTAAAGCTGTCATTAGGTGTGGGAATTCGGGTGAGGGTTTGAACATCTCAGTCTTTTGAATGCCCAGGTTCTCTCTGAATGTTTTACGCTGTAGCTGCCCTTTGCTGGCCTGGTGGAAGCATCACTGGGCAGAGAAGGGGGAAAGCTTTGCACTGTAAGGAAGAACGTATATTTGAAAGCGGCCTGATTTGACTGCATCTGCAAATCCTTTGGTTTTTCAGGCTCAGCAAAGTGTTTTCTGTTTTGCTTAAGAATATTTAGAAAAACTACCAGAAACAGTCAAAATGCTAATGTTTATTTTCCCCGTTTTTACACCGCAGTCCTGTGAACGCAGCCTGCCAGATCCCATTGTATTCAGTTCTGCTGCCATGCCATGAGGCTCGCTTGGGGAACTGGAGAGCGTTTAAAATAAACTGTGGTACGCTGCGGCGTGTGAAACTCTCGTAGCACGCGTGTCATGGTGTGATGCAAACAAGGCATAATTGCTGCGAGCACAGACTGAATGTTCTGCTGGAATAGGCCAGACTGAGCACAAAATGTCACAACTGTGAAGACTGGGTGAAATCTTGGCTCTAGAGAAGTCAAAGTCATAATGGAATGGAGTCTCTTCCGCTTGCATTTACACCTTTATTCACAAAGTCTTTCATAGAAGACCTTACTCACAGGCAAACAGAGTAAAGAAATTAAGGAAAAATCTAGTATTTGTCAGTTCAATATCTCTGCCCAGTTTTAATCAAGTAGACTTACTTGAACTCATAGCCTTCTTTAGACAAACTGCAAAAGATAATAGCTCTTGTTTCTCCTCTGGTTTTAAATGTGCACATTTTATGGGAGGATCAGCTGGTATTAAAATAAAAAGGCCAGTTTGCCTTGGCTTAGTCCATCTTTGTAAGAGCCATGACTTGGAAATTGGAGAATGGTTCCCTGTGGAATGCTGCTGCTGTTGAAGGCATTGAAATGTGTTGTGAGTCCCTGTGGCTAAGTGCTGTGGAAAACAGTGAATGAATTTTTCAGCAGAGGGTGTTCATAGATACTTCAATGTAAGAAAAACTTTTAAAGTTATGCTTTAGAGGATTTACCATTCCTCTTGTGGGACAAATGTCAGTAAATAAAATTGCTGTGGATTCAAAATAAATAGAAAGCTAAAATAGTCTGCAACATCTATCTCCATATCTCTATCCATCTATCCATCTATCCATCTGTCTCTATCTACCTATCTGTCTCATATACCAGTTCTAACCAACCATTTAAATCACTGGATTAGAGCTCTTCTAATCTGGTGATTTTAACATGCCTGGAGATTTTTTTTACTGCTTCTGGGCAGGAAGGTGATCATGTGATTAAGGCACAAGTCAGGGAGCAGAGATTTGCATTTGGTTTCTGGGGCAGAGTTGAGAGAGGAAGCTGGGAGAAGTGATCACAGCTCAGACTACTGGTGTAGGGACAGTAGGGGAAAATCAGAGAGAAATCCATCCTGTTGCTTCGAGGGGACAAGTTAATGTTTGCAAAGTCCTTTTACATGCCTATGTGGAAAGTGTTTTCAGTGTCAGTGATTGTCTCCAAGACAGATTTCCCTGCTTCTTTGCCCAGTTTTCCCTAATTGGCTTGAAGTGGTGAGATTAAGTGTAATTAAGTCTCATAATTAATTAATATGAGAAAGCCTACGCAAAAGCAGAATAAGTATTTCAGATTCCATGATTTGTTCCCTTCTGTAAAATTGGAGTAATAATACCTTGTTACTTAATGCTCTAAGCAGTAATTGGGTAGCAGTTATAAAGTGCTTTATTATGAAAATGTATGTGAAGAACCATTTTTAAGTGCAGAAACGAATGCACAGATCTCAGTCCTTACAGAAATAACATGCTAGCACTGGTGTGTCCCAGGACCAGAAGGTATATCAAGTTCATATTTAAGGCTGCTCAAAGAATTATCACAGCTTTTTTGAAGTATTTTTTTCTGAGAACTTGTCCTTTTTTCCCCCCTTTTTAATGAAAATAATAGTTTAAAAATCCTTAAAATAATAGTTTAAAAATCCTTAGTTAGAGGTGTAATAACAGTGATTTAGATTTTCCACTACACTAAGTCACCAAACAGGCCAAACAATCCTATACATAATTTAGGACATAAAATCTCAGAGACTGTTTTATGATGAACTGTTAATAGACTGCTTTCATCACATGCAGTGATTCCAGACCCATGAGAAGAAGGCAGCTTACAGAGCCCTGGATCCCTTTCTGAGCATGACCCACCAGCAGCTTTTCTTTCTTCTTTTGCATTTGTAGAACTGAGTGCAGGTATTGACCTGGGGATTCACTCCCCTCGTTGGGCACTGAATGTAAACCAAGGGCTGCTTGCAAAAGTCTGTCCAGCAGCCTGTGTGCAGCAGAAACCACTTGTGCTGCCTGTTTGGCAGACTTGTCCACAGGTGAACAGAATGAGGAACAAATCAAAATCAGCTGCCCAGGTGGGACTGAGGAAAGCAAACAAAGGTCAGCGGGTCTGTGCTGACTGGCGCATTTCTGGGAATAATGCTTGGACTAGGGATGGGCCATCAAAAAGCTCATTCTGATTGCTCCACGAAAAGGTCCAAACAGCCATGAAACTTGGCCAGGGCAGTCAGAGCTGGAGCTTTTCAGTGAAACTGCAGATGATATGGTCACCAAGCCAGGAAAGGGCAAGCTGCTCAAAGCCACGCCCAGACCACACTTCTGTCAGCTCCTTGGCTTTACTGTTCCGGCTGTGCAAAACTGAGGAAGTGCAGGGGACTCCAGAGCAGGGAGAACGAACTTTAGGGAATTACCCTTCCAACTGCACAGCAAAAGGTGTTTATGCTATCAGCACAGAGGTGAGGACCTGGGGAAGGGAGCTGGCTTCAAGCAGTCCCTGACAGCCCTGTGGCTCCTGGAGGTGCTCCCTGAGGGATCAGGCACGGCACTGGTCAGGCAGTGGTGGAGCTCTCCACTTTGCAGCTCCCAGCACTCTGGTGGCAGTCAGACTCCAGTCACCCTCCAATGGGAGTATCCTGTGGTGATCCATGGGCCTCTTGCTGACCTCAGAAGGAAACCTCCAGAACTGACTGACTGTGGGGAGTACAGGAAGGGTGCTTTGGAATACGCCTCCTGTAGATGTAGCACTACTGAAATTTAACTGCTATAAATGCAAGTTTTGGAAATGCATAATCTTGTATGATAAAGTTTGGGAGAGAAATGCAGTATTCTCTTTTATTGTTAGCTACATCCTTTTCCTGTGAGTGCGTATGAGAATGTTTTCATACTTAACATGTTTCCTCTCCTCACTGTAGTTCATCTGCCAATCTGACCCTCCCAAGGAAAGTAAGCTGGCTCTGATTGTCAGATAGATGAAGGGACTGTTGTCAGGAAAAGAGCAGGCAAATGTAAAGCCTACCCCTTTCTGTGGGACTGGGTTTGGTGGGGTGTGATGCAGAAGGTGAGAGTCAGAGGCCATCTGTGTATCTGCACAGCACTGTAACAGACGTCAGATAAATACACTGTCCCTTTTGTAAACTTCTTAAGAGAACTTCAGAGCGAGCTGTTGTTTATAATGGAGCAGCGGCAGCTGCTGCGTAGCTAAATCTGCAATTGAATTGCCAGAGTATATGAGCCTCTTGCTGTGCCCCTCATAAAACTGCCCTGAAAGAAAGTCATATTTATCTCAAAAGTGGCAGGCTTGGCAGGATGCCCTGGCAACTTTTTTGCCAAGCAAACCTAAAGTGAAACTGGCTCACCCTGACTCCGCTAGATTTGGGTTCACCTAACCTCCTTTTGAGAGAGGCTGGAAGAAGGGAGGGGTGGGGACAGAGGATTACATACAGTTCTTTTAGATTTCTCTGGCACATTTCCACTACCCCACATGAAAGTTCTTTTTAAAATCACAGTGAAGCTTGAAATATATTTAATAATTAAATTAAGATTGTTCCTATTCAGTTTTGGCTTTGCTGAGTTTAATGCAGGAGTCAAATAACTACTGCAGACAGAAGAAAAACAAATGCTTGGCACTCTTCCCTACAAGGCTGAAAGTGAGTCAGTATCTAAGAAGGCTTCTCAATGGAAACCGAGAAAATAATCTTAATAAAAAATTCAAATTATTCAGATGAGCTGCTTGTAAATTATGCACATAAATACAGTAGTTGCCACAATGAAAAACTTCTCTAACATTTTTGGCAGACGTTAACTTGAAAATAAAGACTGAGAGATTATTATTACTACTACTACTGTCATTTCAGTTTGTTCTGCATTAGCATTAAGAGGCCCAAATGAGCCTCCGAAATCCACTGCTCCAGACTCTGCTCTACTGCAGAGATATTCCCAGCTCAGGAAAACTTAGTTTTTAGATGCACAAGACCGGGCTCAAGACAGGGTCTCAGGCAAGGGAATTTAGGAGTCTTGCTCAAGCCCCACAAAACCTTGTGGCAGGATCAGGGTTTAATCCTGATATACTAAATTCCAGTCCAGCCTTCTAACCACAAGCTGCATCCCTCCCGTAAGCATTTTGAATTCCTTAACAGGATGAGGCTTTACACTGCTATAACATCAGGATAAGGCATTGACATCTTCTTAGGAACGTTATACTAGACTCCAATTAAATAGATCTTCAGGAGGAAGTCATGTGACACCAGGACACTTCCTGATTTTTTTCTCCCCTCTTTTCCTTCCCCACCTCTTTTTTTTTTGAAGAAAAAACCTAACATCCACCAGTTTACTTTTAATTTTTTTTTCCTGAGAGACTACACCTCCCGCTCATGCCTTGTCACACACTGTGGAGTGTGGAGGTGCAGCATCCAGAACCAAAAGAGGAAATGTGCTGATTTTGGCAGTTGACCAAAATGACCTCATTTCTTTGCTATTGGAAGTTTGTGCACTTTTCTGGCAGGCAGCACAGTTGAAAATGTGATTGCCTAGCTCTTAGCATGTCTTCATTGAAGAAAACGCTTGCCAGATACTTAAATGCTTTATCCAAATCCCTCCTAGTAGCAGAATATACCTGACAGGCACAGGCAGCTGGACAGCCTGGTCAGAGGGAGCACGAGTGGGATGATCGGATTCAGAGGGCAGAGGAAGCGGGACGAGCTTCCCGTGCTGTGTGGCACCAGGGGCCTGGTGCTTTCAGGGCCCTGCAGGTGCGTGCGAGAGTGGAGCAGTGCAGTGGGACGCCTGTGACCTCGCAACTGGGGCTCCTGTGCCATCCCCGCTCCTGCCAGGTTTCGGGGATGTTCCCTGCCTCCCCACGGAGCGTGGCCTGGCGTGCCAGCAGCTGGGCCCCACACGAAACTCTGCGAGGAACTGGCTTTCAGCGCTGCTGCCTTCCTCTCTCCAAATGCAGCCTGAGACTGCGGAAAATCCCGGTGAGTGATGCAGGTGTATCGCTAAATGAGATTATTGTAGGCTTGTGCTCTGCCCAGAGGCTCTGCTGTGAACAATACCCACCAGTGCAAAAGGCACAGCAGCCTGACGGTCTGCAAGGAAAATGGGAATTATTCGGAGTTGTAATTGAAGAGTCAGGTGAAAATTAAGTCTTCTCCTAAGTTAAAAAAATCTGAAAGTCGTTAATTATTCCAGGAAGGGAAAGTAATAAAAATCTGCATGGAAAAAATAGCTATTTAGATCTGAATGGTGATTATGTGATTGTATCAGAGGTACAGATGCATGGGTACATTATAGCCTCCTAGAAATATGTAATCTTCCCAGAAGAACCTGACTGCAAATCACAGAAATCTTCTTTTACTACTTTCCACCCCTCCTGAAAATGTCTTGGGCGTGTCTTGTGCATCAGAAGGGGATGAGATTGTTGTTTGAAGGTTTGGCCTTGGAGGATGTAAGGGCCACTGAAATAGTTTGGCAAAGGAGTTGAGCAACAGCAAATGGCCTATTTCACTTCACCAGGTTAGTTGTGTAAGAGCTTTATTTTGCCCAGCATGATTGATTCTCTTTTTTTGATTTACTTTGTGAGGATTCAACTTTTGGCAGCTCACTTAACTATTTTGGAGACTGAAAATAAAGTGACAAAAGCAAACCTGCTGCAAACCTGCAGATGTATTGATGGATGATTGTCTTGCAAGGAGCTTTTTCTGGGTAGACTCCCAGAATCTGTGGAAACACTTGAGAACTTCTGCAACAGACTGAGTGAGTAGCCTGGAATTAAATTATATCAGGCTCTTCCTGGTAAAGACACTGGGAAAAGACACTGCTGCTTTTGGAACATGGAACAGCTTTGTCGTGATACTTGTTCCATTGTAGATGCAAAACTTTCACTTCCAATAAAAGGCTCTTAAAGGTTGGTTAGATGGTAGCTGTTCAATCATACAATTTTAGGTATTAACTGTTAATAGGTAAAAACCTCAGTTAAGGATTCAGATATTTGAAATATCAATCAATAAAACCCCTGTTCAAAGCTGCTTTCATGTTGGCTGAGAGTGACCGTGAAATTGTAAACTGTACAGAAATGGCATATTTAAATAAGTCATTTATCATACTGCATGCACCACATGATCCAGCTATGTGATGTTTTTAAAGGACAGAAATCAGATTATCTTTGACTCTGTCACCAGATGGTGTGTAACGGGCAATAGAATTATGGATTACGAGACATAACTTTCACTCCTAGGTAACCTGACTGACAAAACCTTTCTGCCTTGTAAAAACAAGACACTCAAGGACTGAGTGGATGGCAGAATTATTTTTTCCTACCTGCAAAAATTCCCCTTGACCAGGAAACAAGTTCATACGTGTAGCCAGAGAAAGAAACAGGCAGTCAAATGAAAATATTTCTACCTCACTCTTATTACTGCATTTTTTTAACATTAAAACCAAAATTGTTCTTAAAAAGGCTCTCTCCCTATTAATGTAGTTAAATTTCATTAATTGCTGTAACTTAAATCTTGTGGTGGTCTTTGTGCAAATACAAACCTGGGGGGAAAAGAATTGTAATCTTAAAATGGAAGGCCAAGCTGTAAGTGATTGGGAAAAGTCTCTGGTTACCTGCATGTCCTGGTGTAAATTTTGATTTAGCAAAAGTGCTTGCAAGGACAGCCTGGGCCAGAGCCAGGAACAGGGAAGCTGAGTGGAAGGGCCAGGAGGGCCAGTGGCTTCTCTTCCTTCTGTGGGTCCACGCATGGAGTGTCCAGGTGCTGTTCTGGAGTCAGGAGATTTGCCAGCACCAGTGGCTGGAAATGCCAGAGTGTGGATTTCTGTATCTGCAGCAGGACAGAGGGGCTCAGCCCCACACCTGCCTGACCCCCTGGCACTGCAGTGCAGCAAACCTGACACGGGCCCTTCCCTGAGTGCAGTGGGAATGGCAGGCTCCTGCCTGTGTTCCCTGACAGCCAGGAGGCCTAGGAACAGGCACATTTCTGAAATGCATGCAAATTTAAATTCTGAGCAGACACATTTGGTCGCCAGAGAAGAACTGCCTGCCTGGAGCGCTGGCAGCACTGTGCCTTTAAATTGATGCATTCACATTAAAGAGAGACATTTAAATAATGCAAAGGGGTAAACTAGCTTGAGTTATGTGTGGTTTGAGCTGGGTGACTCTTACTGCCTTTTATGGGAATCTCTCATCTAAAGTCCTGCACAATTATCCCCAAGGGCAAGTATTAACCCCATAAAAGAGAGGATATCACCAGTTATACATCAGACATTATGTATCTGTGTGATGGCTGTGGTTGGCTTTGGCTGAAGATGGAGCTTTGTTAGAGCCCATGGTGGTAGCTGGATAACGGGAACCTGGGTTGGCTTCCTTTATTCATGGAATAGAGGGAAACTCCTTGGGCAGGGTGATTAACCCATAGCACTAATTAAAGACTCGTATCATTCTGGAATAATGAGGTGTTGTTCATAAAGGAAGGGGGAAAAGAAAGGACTTACAGTGGCCCCATTTTTGAGGGCCACGAGCCTGGCTGTGCTCTGGTGGGATGGAGGGCGCTCAGTGAGGCTCCCCTGTGCTTGGCTGTGGTGCTGGGACGGGGTCTGGGCTCTGTTCAGTGAGGCAGGGTCGCAGTCTGTGGGCTCTTTGTCCCCTCCCTGTTGTGGCACTGCCATTGCAGCATGAGGATGATGTCCTCTGCACCCCGTGTATCCCACTGGCCGGGGGCAAGAGCGGGAGCTCTGACAGCAGGGCTTGGTCTCTGCTTTGGGGGACCCTTGGGGCTTACAGAAGGGGCCCTATAAGCAGATGGGTACAGTGGGCTGATGAGAAAGTTGTTTATCGATTAAAGCAGTGCATAGGGCAGTGAGTTAGCACTGCATTACCTGATGCGTGGCTGCTGCTCTCCCACCGGCTGGCTGCCCGTAGCCAGAGCTGCCAAACCTTCCTTGGATTTATTAATCAGGTGATGTCATGAGTCTGGGCCAGTATGTCTGCACTGGCCTTGGTGCCTGTCAAAACTGATCTCTGGAAAAAACCAAAGTGCATGTGCAGTGGGAGCAGTGAGCCCCAGGCTGCTCCAAGGTGTGCATCTGTGTCTTTGGTCACACCAGGAAAAACACTGGCCACTGCAGGTGTAGTTTGGAGCTTGCTCGGGAGCCGCCGAGGCCATGGCCACATGTGCAATACCACATAGCAGCTACCTGCATCAGAGAGCAGCAGGGTGCTTCCCTCAGCCAGGAGGAGCAGGAAAACACTGTCTGTGGTTGAAGTGGAACTCAAGGAGGGATGAAGCTGGAAGGCAGCCCTGGCTGAGAGCTGTCCAGAATGTCACAGCCATGGCCATGCCCTGCTGTACCCTGGGTGGCATCTTAACAACTGCCCGTCCAAAACACAGGGGGTGAAATCCTCTGTACGGGGATCACTGGGGCTTCAGAGAGGCAGGAGGTGCTGGCCTTTGGCTATCAACACTGCTTTGCCTTGCCTTGCTCTCTCGGTTTTCCCAGCCCTGAGGTCAGAGGCCAAAGAGGTAAAGCAGCAGTAGCACGCACTGCAGATATTTTTGAACCCTCGTGTTTTACGTTAACTCACTTTCTGTTCTCATTAGTTAAGAAGTTTCTTTCTGTGCTAGATTGAGCTCAGTCTCTCTCATCTGTTCTTTTTTCTGTATTCTCTCTCTACAGCTTTTCTATTTTCAGGAGGTGTAAAAGCAGAAATACATAATTAAAAAAAAAATTTCTTTGAACTTATAAAATGCAGTTTGCTTAAATTATGCAGTTAAAGGATAAAGAAAATCACAGAGCAATTTTAACAAATTGCCCTTAACTGTATTGCACAAACAAACCTCTCATAAGAAATCTTAGAAAGGTGTGTTTGAGGGTGTAATCTTAGCTTGTGGCTAAGTAGAGTTAAACTTGTTTTTCAAGTTGGTTGTGTATAACTTTCTCATGCTAAAGATTGTGAGCATTCCAGAAGGAAAACAGTTTGTCTGTAGCAGGAGTTTGATGGTAAATGTTGATTATCTCCAGTAATTCTGGCCCCTGGTCCATGTGACTTCCCTTGTGATCTGTATTCTCGTTGTCTGAGTTGTACAGTACATGTGTGTGTGTATTTTTATGAAATAACCTTGATGTTTGCAGGTAGTGCAAATTTTCAAATTCTGAATTATGAACCTGAATGTAGCAGAGTGGACACAGTCCGCTCACACTTCCAAATACACTTGCCTTTCTTGTCAGACGCAAGACAATTTGTGCATGTGTGGAATAGTGTCATACTCAAAATTCCCTTTTAATAAACACCACTACCTCAGTCTTGGGTTCCAAAATCCTGTGCAGTTTCTGAACAGACCAACATCCCATATCCTTTACTCCAGCTTTAATAAGCTTCTTCCAGCATATACAATTTTTGTTGGTGTTTGTGTAGTGTATGCAAACCAATGTGAGTAGCTGAAGAACTGCCATGTACGTTTGTACGGATTCGTGATACCTGCAAAGCCTTTCTATACAACAGCCAAGCTTATGTACATAAGAGAACTGTTGATGCTCTATTACATTTTAATTTGTTAATGCAACAAGATGGACTGAGCTCCTACTACACCTCTTTGGATGTTTGAGGCTCAGCACAATTAATTTATTTGTACTGTCTGTGTAGGCGTATGCCAGCTAATGTACTGTAAGAGCTTTTATCTTTATGTTCATAATGAAGAGGGGCAGGTTTTTGGCAAGGAGACAAGGATTTTCTGATGACTCATCCTCTCTGGATTGTAAAACACTTTCTTGTAAAATCAAAGAAGAAAAGTAGTTCCTTAGAAGTAGGCTCATCCAGGCTGGTTTGTCCTTCAAAATCGAGCTGCGAAGCAGAAAGAAGAAAGGCTTAGCTGCTTTCATTTAGTTGTAATTGGACCTCTGCTGAAAATTAAATCATATTATTTGAGAGGATGTTCTCATATAAGATATTAAAGCGTCCTTGGAGTAAATGTGCCGTAGGTTGCATTGTCAAGTACCTGAGTTTATGCTCCTTTGTCATTATATTGGTATTTTGATCACCTTGGCAATGCACTGGACATTTAGTTAAGTTGCAGTGGGTCTCCTTTAACAGTGAGTTGTACTGTTTGGTCTGTGCTACTCGCCTCCCTGCTGTCTGGGGAGAAATGCTGAGTCCAGGATTTGGTAGCAGCTGGAACAGGGGTTGGGTGTGGGTGCCTGAGTGCATGGCTAAGTCCTTTTCAGTATGACATTTAGTACTGGTTTCTGTTCAAGTGGCACACTGACTAAATGTTAGTATCAGGTAAACGGGGATCTGCTCCATGTTCCTGCTAATGGACAAGTATGAGCATGGACTATCCTGGGGACCTTAGTGCTGAAACAAGAAAGAATAATTGGAATGCATGAGTAATTGCTTCATTTCGTGTGTGAGAGAAATACTGCTTTTAATGAAAAATTATCACCATTATTGTACCTCATAGTACCTGTGCATGTTTTCATGCATGCACGCTCCTGTCAGCATTCCCTCCCACTCATGCATTTGCTTTCTCTCTCTGGGAAAAATGGGAGACTTTGGACAGCTGAGGGGTGTCCATTAATGAACTTCCTCAGTCTCCTTTGTGCTCCATCGCCGTGCTCTTCCTGAATGACTTGGGTGATGAAGCTACTGCTCTCTCTTATTAAGGTGGTGTTTATGCAATCCAGAGTGGATTAATTTAAATCCCTGATTTTAATCACAATTTAAATCAACAAGCAGAGCACTTTGATTTAAATAATTAAGTGTAATCTTGTTTTGCATTTTTGCTTTCCAGTTACTTTCCTAAACAAAGGCTCAGTTTTATTGGTCAATATAATTTGCTAACCAGAGCTGTTTGTTGTACACAGTTGGGTTTCTCTGAGCACACGTGCACTGCTTACGGACATTTACTCACATTCTACATTTTTACGCTCTACTTTTGCTAGAAAACAGTGATTCACCTTTCTTTGTAGAAATAATAGGTCTTTTAATCTCATGCAATTCATTCATAGTAGTTTGAATTCAGTTAAAATATCCAAAAGTGATGTTTCAAGACTGCTTTAGTGGTCTGTGTTTGATGTTCTGGAATACAAGGCAAAAATTTTTATTGAAATATGTTGTGCTTTTAAGGCTGATCTGTTACACAAAACTAATATCTACAGCTACGGCATTGAGCCCATTGGCTCTGAACACCAAGTGCCTCAAAATTTGTGGGCCACTTATGTAGTCTATAATTGCACATCTCAGTTTTATTCATGAATGCAAAGAGCAAGACAAACTTTCTTGCTTTTCTAATTGTTTTCCTGACTTACAATGAACTAATTATAAACTGAACTGCCTGAAAATTAAGAAAGCTGTTGCTGTAACTTGCAGAAAAAAAATACAGTTGAAAAAATCCCTAGGGCAAAGCTTCAATAAGCTGTTTTAGATGCCTAGGCAGTGAAAGCTGTCCACTCAATGGCTTAGCTTTCTCCAGAAAAATTAAGAGTGAGTAGTGACACCTGCATAAAAGCACATGAATTTCTTTAAAAACAAGTTTAGGATAAGATAAAAGTGATACAGGTTATCATAACTTAATAGTTTAATTTGGAAAAACAAAAAAATGCACTCGATAGGAGGGTCAGTATTTTAATGATATGTATTTAAACTTCTTTTAAACTTCTTTTAATATAGGCTTTAATATTCATGCTGGAACACTCCTCATCCATCCCTTAGAAACTGAGATTCCTTTTGTAGGTACCTTCACACCTATTTTCATGGCAGCGCTTTTGGCAGCGCATTCCTGGCTGTGACAGTCCATCTTACTCTAATGCTTAGCTCATTAGAAACATCACAGTCTGTACTCTGAAATTAGTGCCAGGGACTTGTGGGTGGAGCCAGAGAGTGAAAGATTAAAGGATTATATATTCCTAGGTGCTATACTGGAGCACAAAAATGTTAACAGCTCCATTCACAGAATGAGAAGGGTGGTTTAAGGATTTGACGCAAAGTATTTAAATTGTAAATTTAGACTCATTTTGCTCTAAATGAGAAAACAACAGCCAAATCTAGATAATATGCACTCCAAAACATTATTTAAATGTTCCCTTCCACTGATTACTCATAAGAGGACTGTTAAGACAGCAAGTCTGTAATACTGCACATGGGAATTGCAGTATTTAGTATCATCAGGAAGCTGCACAGCAGAGATGGAAGCTTGCTCAGTTTAAGACGTCTGAATTTCCTTCTGTTTCTTCCCTAATTGTAGATTTTTCTCTTCTGATAGTGTAGCTAAGGAGTGGGAGGTTGATTAAATTTAATTCCGATTTATCTGAGTTCAGTCATGTTATCTCTTAAAATGTGTCTCTAAAGGTTAACAGTCCTTTGGCATTTTCATCTTTGCTTTCCTACCCTGAAGGAAAACTTAGTGGCTTGCACGTCTAGGAAGTTGAAGATAGCTGGTTGTGTTTTTCCATATCTACAAAGCAATATTATATCTGGATTCATATCTGCTCCTGGAAAATTTTTTAGGCTTAATGTTTAATTTCCATATGCTTAAAAGGGAAAGTTGTTCAATCCCAAGGGTTTCATTTCGCTTTGCCTCCAGGCAACCTTTCAGCCAAGGAAAGGTCCAAAGTGCTGCAGAGCCCCGTTTTGTGTTCAGCTTCCTGCCCCACGCGGTGTGGAATAAAAGCTGGGGACAAAAGGGAGCCCTGCGGGTGCCCGTGGTGCCTTTGTGGTGGGGCTGAGGGGCCGAGGTGCTGGAGGCACGAGGGGATGCTGCTGCTGCTGCCCACGCTGGCCCTGCCTGTGTGCCCCACTGTGGCTCTGCCTGGGGCTTGCTGGGCAAAACCTCCTTCCGTGGGTCTCTACTGCAGTCAAGTAGCAGCAAACCTCAGTAGTCCCACCAGCTGTGAGCTCCCAGTAAGTGAAATTAACCACTGGAACTCTACTGGGACCTGGTACTCCAGTATCTCTTATCAGAGGCCAACTGAGGCTTCACCCTGTAGCGGCCTGTGCTTTCCCAGGTTGTGAGTTTTGCAGAAATACCAGACTTCTGCAACATAATTTTGAATATATTTTTACTGTTACAGAGGTTTTCTTTACCTGAAAAGATAGAAAAGGCAAATGAACTGATTTGTGGGGGCATTTTTTTCTCTCCCAGATAAGAGGATCTGGTTTCTTTCAGGATGATTTTTTTAAAGTAGAATTCCAGCAGTCTTCTATAAGAAGACAAAATATTTCTGGAATGCAACACCTGTGCAAAGAAAATGAATTACCATGTGCCAAAATCCTTCAGTAAATGCTGTGTTGTGTGGGTAGCTTGACAAAAGTTTTGCAGCAAACCATAAACATCTGCAAAACATTTTAAAATCTGGCCCGGACTTGGGGCTGCTTGAATTCTATGGCATTTGTAATAATTTACTGTTCCACAATATGTAATTATTTGTGTGCACCTTAGGACTAATTTTCTTGGCAAGAGTAGAAAAAGGTCTATTTTATTAAAGATGTAGGAATGACTGATATCCTTTACCTGTACAACTCCGGGGTCCACGTTTATCTTTTCCCCCTGGAATGCATGTACTCATCGCTATACACTTGTCTGTGCAGCGTGGCGAGGGATGGGAAAGGGGCAGCAGGTTCAGCCCGAACTGCAGACACGTGTTGCTTTTCCTTTTTTTTTCCTTTTTTCCTTGGGGAAGCACTGAGAGGATTGAAGTCATTCAGCCAGCTTTGTTCAGCTGAGCTGAACTTTGAAAAAAACCCCGCGCCATGTGTGCTTTTAGTGAACGCTGGGCCTAATCCTAAATCTTCGGAGTTCAGTGACAGGTTAGAGCGTCCAAGAAGTGAATCATCCATCGGCTGCGCCCCAGCCGCGGCTGTGACATTGTCCTCCTCGGCCCACTCGTGTGAATAATCACCTATGGGCTCATGCAGGGGCTTCAGCTCGGGCAGGTTCAGCGCTGCGCGGAGCCAGGAGACCGAAAGAGCCTTTTCTATGTCACTTTTCTCCCGGGAGGAACACCCGGACGAAGCGGTTTCATCCCGCGCAGTTCTTGCCCCAGCTTCCCGAAATGCTCGGTATCTGTGCTCGCTGCCAGATTTCTAAAGACCTCAGCTTCCTGGAAGGCACCTAAATAAGGGTCAGATTTTGAAAAGAGCTTAGCACCCAGCCTGCCCAGCTTTTCAGAAAATCTGGCAGCGAGTGTCGGAGCTGAGGCTCCGCGGAGATGCTGGAAGAACGCTGCCTTCCCGCACGCCGGGATAGCGCTGGGCGCTTTGCAGGGCTCGCACAGCATTGTCCGGGAGAACAAACAGCGACGGGGCAAAGAACCCCCACACTCTGTTTTAACAGAGCCCGGGGGGCGGGGGGGACAGGCTCCTTTCCCTTTTTAAAGATTCAGTTCGGGCATTGTCAAAAGGAATAAATAAAGCAACATCATTTAAAAGCTTTCGGAACAATAGTCTCTTCCACTTCCCTTCCTCATTGTGGAGCCCTGGGCCCGGCTTTTGTTTATTTTGTGCTGCCAGCCTCATGGTGCCGGATTGGTCGGTGTCTGATTTCATTCCTATGGGTGATGTCAAAAGCTGACCCAGAAGTTCTCGGCAAGTTTGCTTTTAGCTTTCAGTTGTTGTTTTTGTGCGTGTATCCGTGTGCACAAGAGTACTTTTCAGTCCTAGGAGGATTCTGTTACAGGCTGAATATTATTCAGCTGCAAAACTAATAAGGAATAATATTTGTGCCAGGAACTGCGTGGCTTGTTTCCTACAAATACTAGGAATAGCAAGCAATTCAGGCACTGTGAAATTATGGAAGTTGTAATTAATATTAATTACAGTTCCGGTGTTACTCTAAGACTTAAAAGTAAATTCAAAATTGGTATGAGAATTTTGTAACACAACGGAAAATTGTGATGATTAGTTAGAAGGCTGATTTCACATTCATATTTAACACTAATACAAATTTTCTTTTTATAGATGTATTAGAACTGTAATGCTACTCCTTTTATACTGTTATTTTTATTGGTTGTCAAACTGACAATTTAAATATCAGGTTCTGACAGAGGTGTGCATGCCACTGACAACAACATTCCATGTTTATTTTTATAGAAAAATAAGCTGGGTTTAAGGGGGTTTTCTGTGTGCTCCATCTGCAAATATTCCTGTCTTTGTTAAACTTTGTTTTCCATTTCTCCGGCCTTAACACTTGGGTATTTTTCCTTCAGCAGCCTCTGACCTCTCTCCTGTGTTTCTTTTTGTTAGATAAGTAAAAGATGAGCATTACTTTATAAGGACATAGTTTCATACCCTTGTCCTCTCTTAGAGTACAGTCAAGTTGCTTGTATAAACACGAACAGTTTTGCTTACTTTTCAGTTTATTCGAATGCCAATTTAAGGTTCTCGAGCTGGGTGTCCTCACCTCCGCCCTGGTCTTGTCACCTCCTCGTCCCTTTGCCTCTTTGCTTTGTACAATATAGTACACAAACGTAGCAGTAGTATGTACCCACCTCCAGAAAATACAATGTTATGGTCTCGGAGAATGTTGTAGAATTACCTCCTCTGTCTCTCTCAGTATGTATGTGTCTTTGACACAGGTTTGTTGTTGTGTGTCAGATTTCACAGCAAAATACGTTGACAAGGATTTTATTTGAAGAGAGTGAAACACCCCTCCAGCTCTGCAAAACTTCATCCAGCAAAACATCCCTTGTTTTCCTGCCCGTGGTCTTTTTTTAAATCGTCAAGGCAAACAGAATTCTTGCCCTGAGATTCCTTGGAAGCAGGACACTTGGAGAAATTTGGATGCCTCAGAAGTAGTCCAATATAAAGCAGCAATGCTAGGCTGAAGTACTTTTCACCTAAAGATAATTGATTGCACAGATTCAAGCATGTTATTTCAATTCCCTTAGCCTCGTTTATGGTCGTGAAGGATGCCATCCACTTAGGGAAGGCTGAACAAGCCCACCAAGGCATCCAAGGGCTGAGATTCCAGAAGCTGCGTCCTTGTTCAGTCTCCTTTCCCCTGGTTGGGAGCAGTTTTCATCCAGGGCCTGGGGCTGGCCTCGGTGCCTGCTTGGCCCAGCTCCAGCTGCATCCCAGCTTTGCCTCCCAGGTGCTGCCTTGTCTCATGACCGCCTGCTTTTAGAGACAGCCTCCCTCACCATCCCTGTCCGAGAGCAAACCCCCAGCTCTGGTGGAAATGTTAAGAAGGAAAAATGATTTTATCTGCATTCTGAGTCTGTTTTAAATACTGTGCTTTTTATGATTTCCATATGATTCTTGGGGATTTTAACATCAAAAGACCCAGATTATCCTAATTGGTGTAAGAGGTTGGAAAGGTTTTCTTCATGCTGGACTTAAATAGGGTTCCTGCTTGGATGCTTTTGCGCTGGCTTAGTCCTTTTGTGACTTGAAAGCCAGCTGCAGTTAAGCAGATTCTCCCCCCCCCCTTTTTTTTTTTTTTTTTTGCTTAATAAACTGAAATAACCATACTGTTAAGTATTAAAATGCAGAAGCATCATGCATTTTTAAAGCTTCCAGGAATAGCCTACAATGCATTGCAGAAATTAGTGAAGCTATACATGTAATGAAAAACATTTGGTAATGGACTCTGGATCACTTAGTGGCTGATTTACTGCCTGTCCTGTGTTTTCCCTCCTCTCCATAAACTATCATTTACAGATAGGAGCAGCGAGGCTTTCTTGGAAACTTCTTTTTAGGAGAGAGGAAAGCCCCTTAGATTTAGAAGTGCAGCAAATGGCTTTGCACAGCTTTGCTCCCGACCATTACTTTCCCCGTTTAGCAGGAAACCAGCCTTTTATGTCGGCGGCAGTTTTCCTACGGAGAAGGATCACGCCTGGGTCGCTGCTCCCGCACAATGGGCGGATCTTCAGCGCACAGATGGCTCAGGCCGGGCTGGTACCTGGCCGGGGTTCAGCCCTCCCTGCCAGCCCTGCCTGGCCCTGAGTGCCAGGCTCCAGAGGGGTGCCCCGTGCTGAACGATGTGCTGTGCTGGCAAAACATCCCCTTGCTCTGGGGAAGGGCGAAACAGACGGAGAAGGGTGCGGGTCTGCTGCATCTCTCCGTGTCTTGGCTCTGTGGATGCGCACCTGGAGCCATGGCTGTGCGCTCCCCACTGAAATGCCCTCTGATGGCTGGGCATAAATGTCCATTTGAGAGGGCTGTTTGCTTCCTGGTGAATTATTGGGTAAGCACCTGAGGTAACAGAGTGCTCTGCTGTTCCAGCAGTTGCTGAGAGTCTTAAGACACAGATTTTCCCCCTTACCCCCTTTTTGCACTCTGCCATACTTGCTGAAGGCAGTTTCAGTAAACTGTGTTTAGCCTGCTCACTACTGGCAACATCCTCTTGAAAAACTGGGCACCAGAACTTGTTTTGGGGCTGCAAAAAAATCTCTTTGTGGTTTTGAATAAAATCCCAAGCAAAATAACAGAACTTAAAAAAAGAAAAAAAAAGAAGATAGGGGGAGACAAAAGGGGCATCTGTGCACACAGGTCAGATTTTCAGCATTTAACTAAATACTTGTTTTGCTGTGCTGTAGCTTCTAAACTATCTCTGTAAAACATTTACTTGTCTGGCTTTAATCGTACCCTTCGCTAAGTGTTTGCTTTGCACATGAAACGAAGCCTTCCTTAAGACTGCAATGAAACCATTAGTTAGGTTTCATTTTCAAAACAGCAAAAGCCAAAATGAACTAAAACATTCAATCATCAATCAAGAATTAAAATAATAGCAGAGTTTCTAATGTGGAGATCTCAGTGGAAATCTTAAATGCAATCTGCAATGCTCTCTGCAGGTTTTAACTGATTTTGGCTTCTGTGACCACAGGCCTGAGGTCACAGCAGTCTCCTGATGTGTCTGACAAGTGACACTTTTTATTATCTGCATAATTCTTCTTATTTTTATTTCTGATTTCCATCTCGTGGTGTGTAGTTACTGGACTATTTCTGCAGTTACCTAGGTATTTACTTGCATGTTTGAAACTTGCTTTTTCCTTCCTCCTCTTCACAGGAAGGTAAATCATTGTAAGGAAAAGACTACCTGATAGAAACAGATAATTTATAGAACAGAAAAAAAAAATAGAATCCTGAAGACCTTTATGCAACAACCATCTTCAAGTATGGAAAAAAAAATAGAGTGGAAAAGCAATTGGAATTTATGTGAAACTCTCAGAGGGCTCATAGACACAGATAACGATTCAGTGCTAAATGCCTGGAAAGAACATTTCCTAATTTTTGTCCAAAGAACTGTTGTTTGCAGAACAACATTAACATGGTGGGAGAAAGACTAGGATGATGAGCAGGAAGATGCAGCGATCTAGATACTGATATTTTATAGGAAAGGTTTTCACTTAATAGCAAAATACTGTGCACACAGTTCCAAGTCCCTGGGAAAGAAATTTTAAAGTTTTACTGTGAGACAGAAAAGACTGACATGATTTCAGCAGTCTGAGGGAGCTTATAAAGCATGCCTGGGAAAGTCCCTCATGCAAATCATTCATAATCATGTTCGTCCAATTGTTACAGCCAAACTCCCTGAAAATCAGAGCAGCTTTGTTGGAATAGGATGTAGAAATTAAACCTTCTGTTCTTCACAATGAGTATGAAGTCACTGACAAGATCTGACACTTTCTTCACTTTGCAAGATTAAACTCATATTTTCCAGCTGTGCATGAATGTATATATGTATTTGTTTTTTCCTTTGTTCCCTAATATCCCCATGAAATCAGAGCACACATTAAAGAAAACCTTTGTGTGTTGCCAGGGCCGTGTGCCTCAGCAGTCATTTCCCAGGTTAAGTGAGGGTGTGGAGTCCCCAATGCTATTCATGTGGAATATTGTGTCTCTCTTGGGCTGCTTTTCAAAAGTGTCCTATCAGCTGCAGAATTCACAGTGAAATGGGTAGGAATCATTAAGGATCAACTCTCCCTGCCCCACAAGGCCTGGTGACAGCCATCTCCTGTCCAGCTGCTTCCAGCGTGACGTGGCTGATGCCGTGAGCCCTGACTCGCTGCCGACAGTCCTTCAGAAGCTCCATTACCTGAGTGAGGAGAGAGAGGAGGCCAGGCGTGTGCTGCTGTAAGCCAAGGTGCCCTTCCCCTACTTGGAATATGCTGAAAGCCTGAGAAAGCCAGAGGGGAAGGTTTTTTGCCAGCTCCTAACTGATGTAGTGGAGGGTGCAGGGCAACAAGAAACCACTTGTGGCTTCCTTAATCTGCATCACCCAGTGCTACGGTGCAGCTCTGCTTTACGGTTCTGGTGAGAAATCCCTCTCAGCCCACAGCTGCTGGGGTGAAGGCACTCTGCCCCTGGATCAGTCCTGGACTGCCATGAGCTGCCATGTGTGTCGGGGCAGAGGCAGAAGCCCCCCAGAAAATCTAGTTCATAATTATGTTAAATGTGAGAGATAGAAAGCAACCTCCTTGTCTTTTCTGTTTCTGGTGCTGATTTGCTGTGCAGGCAACCTTGAAGTCACCAGTGCCCATGTAGTCATTGCCCTCTCCCCAGGCCTGCTAGAATATCTGAAAAATCATTTGGAGACAGGAATAGAAGATTGAAGGATGACTTGAGGATGTTTTCAAAATTTGCCATAAATTTCCTGTGGTAAACTGTCAAGCCATCCTCAAATCTTTTGCTTTCTACATCAGTTGTCTAATCCTGATGCTGCCTGGGAGGAGAGACCTATAAGTCGAATTATTATTCTGTCTTCTTATAAACTTTTTTTTTTCCCCTCTGTGTAATATCTAGGAAGGAGTGTAATCTAGACATGCAGCAGTCTCCTCCTCATATATCTTCTTTAGCTGATCCATGGTGGTTTCTCTGAGGGAGAATCATCAGGATCCTCAAAAGACGTTCAGCATTTCTGCAGTCCCTGTACATCATTCTTGTAGCATGGCTGGGATGAAAGTCTTCTATCAAGGATTTTGCTTATTAGGAAGGAGAGGTCTGAAATATGAAGTATTTTTCCCTGAGTTGTCTTTTTCTTTTTCCTCACATTTTATGTGGCTGTGGCATAAAGAAGGTTGCAGAATCTCTGTAAGACACAGAGGCTATGTTTGACAAGACCAAATCCAAGAAGATTAATTGTCCAATTCTAAGGAAATTTTTTAATTTTTTTGCGGTAGCAAAATGGTTTTCTCACCCTTTTGTGCTGTGAAATGTATCCTGAACTTGTACTATTACTCCAGAACAATAGTTGGACTCCCTGTTTAGGCTCCACAAGAAGCCTGGGTGTGAGAGCCAGCCCTCCACGCATATGGCAGGCTGAGCCCAGGGAGCTGCTGGAGGGCTCAGTGTGTGTGAACACCGAGCTCCGCTCTGTCTGCACTCCGGGGAGCTGGGACTTCTGGAGAGACCTGCCCGTCCTCCTGTGTGAACTTTGTCTGTTTGAGAATGGAGAATAACCAGAAAGAGTTTGGTTCTTGCGGTATCCTTAGCTGCCATAGAGACGTTGTAGCTTCTCAGGAAGGAGATCTCCTCTGGAAGTGCGTGGCTGAGGGTGCTCTCATTGCATGGGGAAGGGTCACAGGAGCCTTGCGTGTCTCAGCTGTGGAAGGTGGACAAAGGTAGCCTGGGGAGGCCTTGGAAGTGAGGGAGCCACAAAGAACTTTGCCCCTGTTCTATGAGTTGTTTGTGAATTCACTAATGGGAACAAAATGACTTTTAGGCCCAGGCCTCTTAGCTGATGCAGTCATCCCCACAGTGTGGTGCAATAAATAACCTTTCTTCTACATGGACGTGGCTGGTAATCAGTAGCTTGCTAGGTACTTCTGGCTTCCTAAATCAGCTGCATGCCCTCTAGGGAATCTGAACTTTACATGCCCGTTTTCCGTCAGACCCGGGAAGTGGCGCTGTGATTCTGTACCTCGTATGAGCAAATTCAGTTCTTGTCCTGAGTTAGGGGCAGTGAGTCCCCCGTGACACTGGTTGGCTTCGGTGGAACGTGTGGTGCTTGGCACCTCCTGCACTTGTGGGTTGGTTGCTCATGAACGAGGTTCTGCACAAGAGGTCCTCCCAGGGTGTCCCCCCAGGGCCCCGGGAAGGGCTCAGCAAGCTGCCAGTCCTACAGGACAGGCTGCAGGGTCAGAGTCCTTGTGAAGCAGTAGGAAATGCAGCAGATGAACTCTCAGCATGACATTAATCTCTTAGATCTAAAGCACAGCTGGCGGGTCTCTGGTGCTCTGCAGTACTGAGGTATGGCCTCTGAGAGGGCTGAACGCAAAAACATCCCGCTCAGGGCATCCCAGCGAGGGGAGAGCTGTGTTTGCCAGCCAGGGCACAAGGCTCAGCTGTGCTCTAGGAGATCCAGGGCTCCTTGCTCACTTGAAGCCACTGCTGACTCTCCAGCCTCAGGGCTCTGTGCTGTGTTATCCTATTCCCCAACATCTGGGCTGTCCATGGGAGCTATTCCCCCACGCACTGTTAGCTCAGCTCAGTCCCCAGTGCTTTCCTGCAGCTGAGGGGTCCTCAAATGTCCTCAAGTGTGCAGCTCATTCCCAGCCCCACAGAGCCTGGTGCCTCTGGTGTGGGTCTGCTACCACAGCAAGGGCGGGCTCAGAGTTTCAAGATGTGTAAAACACATAAGGCTGCAGCTTCCTGGTGAATTACCAGTATAGTCCTCAGGTAGACAGAATTTATCAGTTGTGACCTCAAAATCCTCTTTTTGTGGAGATTTGTAATGGTAACCTGTGACTTTAATGACTTTACAGATGATTAATATGAAGTTACATAGGCAGCTAATTTAAGGTGGACTTAGGAATGACACTTAAAATGTCAGGAAGTGCAAAATGCCATCAGATGTGTGTTCTGGGCTTGCACTTTAAGTCCTTTGGTGAACAGATGTGGGTTTAAATACATGCTTTCCTGTTTGCTTCCTGCAAAATCTCCATACAGGTGGCCATCTGTAAAGCCCCAAATCTCCCGGGACCTGGTTATCTGTCCTGGAAGTGGCCACAGTCACATAGTGTGTAAGACTGACCAGGATACGCCTGCAGCCTGGGCTGTGGCCCATGATTGAATGTGCAATTGTTTCTATCTGTTTATAAATTGTTACCTGAGTTAGATTTCCTAATGAAAAGCAGAACAGCTCACAATGTTTACCCTCCATCTGCTGTCATTTGTAATTAGGCTGTAAACTCCTCAGAGCAAGAACTTGCTGCCCTTCTGTGCACCTACGGTGCCAAACACGCCGGGGTCTTGATATTAGTTGAGCTGCCATTAATAATAAATAGAGAGTAAAAGGAGAATGTGTAAATGCATTCAGACGTGTAGCGAGGCTTTTAAGTATAATTGTTATCGCTGCAAATCTCTGCGTGGTTGGCAGCTGGGCTGCCCTGCGAGTGCAGCGTCCCTGTAATTGAGGTCTGCACACTCTGCTGCTCCCTCAGAGCCTGTCCCTGGTGGGCAGTGTCCCAATGTCCCTACCAAGGACCCAGGGCAGGGATATTCAGGAGTAAAGACAAGCCAGAGGGTTTCTGTCAGCTCCCTTTCTGAGAGACTTAAGGATGCCCAAGCTCATTACGCAGGATATGGCTCAAGGTTAAGTAACTGTTCAGTAATTAACGTGTAAACACAGGGCTACAGTTTCATCCTGGGCTCTGCCCCTTTGAATCCCTGTGTAACAGTAGGAGAGGGAAATTCTGCTGGATGGGCCACAGTGCCCAGCTCTCCTTCACATCTGTGCTGCTCTGGAGAGGGGAAGGAGCTGAGGGAAGGCTCCCCCAGTTTTCATCAGTATTTTACCCAATAATTTCATTCTGCTGGTCCTCGGTGTTCCCTCATTCTCTGCTTCGATCTGGTTTTCATTATTTATTTGGATTGGTTTGCCTTTTGGATAATGTTTGTGCTACCAAGGTTTTCTGGTGCCAGTTTTAAAACAGCAACACCGATTTTGAGAGCAGAATATTTGGGGCTTTATTTATGTAACTCAAGCAATTACTGCTTACGTTGGTTACCCAGAGGTGAGTATATTTCATAGAAGGGAAGAGTTCCTGGCGTGCTGTAGTGACTACTGATGGTGGACTCTAAGCTGAGAATTTTTAAATTTTTTCTGAATTTGGACCTCTAGCATTCAGGTTGTTCCCCCCACCCTCTGGTAAATTGTTCCCTTCAATTCCGGACATTATATCCTTGCTCTGAGAGTTCTTTAATTTCACATTCCCAGAAAATTTGTGTTTTAGTTTGGATCAGCTGCAGGAAGAGGGGGGAAAAGTGTGGAGTGAGAGCAAGAATCATTTGGTAGGCACAGCTGTGAAACAGAAATAAATCAAGGTGGCAGAAAGGTGAGCTAGAGGGGGAAAGAAAATTGAAGAGTTTGTTACTGTAAATCCACATGGTTAGGAAATCCAACCATCAAATTGCAGCTGCAGTGTCAGAAAATTTGAATTACATTCCATTTTAAGAAGAAAAGTGTATTAATAAAACAGCGTGTGATACATCTTTCATGCACAGCAGAAATAAACCCTCTTTTGAGCTCTGACTACAAATGTATTCACTGTAAAAGTAACACTCTTGTTGATCTAAAACCTCACACACTTATCTGCTGTCATATCTATCTGTGGTGCAGTGACATTGAGCCAGGAGATGCTGTTCAAAAAATAATTCACATGTGAAAAATAAGTCCTTGGCTCTAAGTCGTAATGTTTCTCTACCAAGAGCCAAACTTGCTTCTACTGTGATGTTCATCAGCATTTTTTTAATGCTTTCAAATAAAATTTAAAAAATGTCGTTTGAGGAAACCAACAGCTATTCTGAGGAAGAAAGCCAAAATACTTTCTTTTCTCTGGGTCATTTGCTGGCTCATTCCCTTTCTGGGTCATTCTTTTTTTGCCTGGGTCACTCTCTCCTTCTTATTTGTATTCATTTAATATTAATAAGAGCAAAAATAGTCAAATGAAATATATTTGCCTAGGATTTCCAAGGATTTAACAAGCAATAGGGTTTGAGGGTACTGGATCACAACCTGACTGAGCTGCTCAGTGAAGAGGATGTGATAAATAGCAAAGCACAGGAAGGGTTAAAGAACCATACAGCAAATCAGTGGCTGAGCAGGAGAAGAACCAAATGAGTGGGAGAAGAACCAAAAGCAACTCTAATGCTTTGCTTGAAGCGTTAGATTCACTAGGAGCAGCACTAAATAATTCAGGATTGATAGTCAGATCTCCCATAGAGTTGCCATTCTGATGTTTGCTTACCCTGCAAGTCCAGAAATTGTTCTGGCTTAAAGAGAGTTCTGCCCTGCAAGGACTGAAAAGCCTGCAGCCTGAAATTTAAAAAGGAAAAAGTGCAGGGTTTTAATGGTGTTTTGTGGTGGTGAATTAAATTGTGAAATTTGAAGTCTCAGCTGTCAGCATGAAGCCACCCTAAGCCTCTAATTCGAAACATACTGGAGAAGCCATGCTACAGGTGCTCAGTTTTCCCTACAATAAAAGCATCCATTGAGTTGAAGGAACACTCGTGCATAGGCTTTATGAAAAACAGAGGTAATTTTGAAGAGCTGATGTGATTTAACATAACTTAAATGTATAAATAATTGAGTCTGTTTGTCTGTTTCTGAGCTTGACTAAACATTTTGAATAGATCTGTGTGCATGCAAGAGCATTAACTGTTCTTCCTAAACAGATTTTGATAGTGTGTAACCTTCAGGTGCTAAGTAATGTTCTGTTAGAGGCATTGTATTTGCACCAGAAATTTCAGCTGTGGGCTGGTTTTAGCAAGGTATTCTTGACCACTGTGGGCAGAGACACTTTTCTTTCGTCATTTGAAAACATTATTGGCATTTTGTTGTATACTCTCCTTCCCCTGGGGAATCTGTAGAATTTCATATATTTTCGTATCGCCATGAAACTATCTCGTTGGAGAGGCTCCTCTCTGCAAGGATTTCTGCTGGTGCTCGCTTCCTACCCCCTCTTCCACATGAGGCAGGGACAGATGTTAGTGCCAGGCAGGAGCAGGCAGAGAGCAGTGAAAACCCCCAGCACAGAGCTCCACGTGGAGCTGGATGGGTCCAGCACTCCCTCTCCAGGACACAGCTCCAGCTGGGGAGCAGCAGGAGGGTGGCTCAGGAGGGGAAGATGGCCAGGGTCTGCTGAGCTTGGGCAGATCCAGGGCAGGTGATGGTCTCTGCCTGTCCAGAAGGCATCACACCTTTATGAGACAGCTCCTGAGAGGGGCACCTGGGGCTGCAGTCAGAGCTGGAATCCAGGAGCGAGGTCTTGGACAGGGAAGCTGTTCTTTGGGCAGGGTGGGAGGCAGATGATGATTGCCCATGAAAATGTGAGTGGTGAGCACAGGGGAGGAAGGGGTGCTGTGGCAGAAATGAGTGTGCTGGGAAATTGCTGTTTGTGTTAAATTCAAGATTTTGAAAGTCCAGAAGAATTATCAGGATTAGTTCCTAGGCTTGTGCTTGTGCTTTTTGTTTGGGTTTTTCAGTGCTTTGTTTTCTGCTGCCTGAACCCAGCCATCTCTCCTTTAGCTCTGCCGGCGTCCAGTGAATTCACTATTCTAATGGTTGCCAGCAAAGTTATTTTTGTGGAAGATTGACACCCCCTGAAGTAGAATTAAACTACAGTGAACAAGGAGTTGAAATAGACTGGAAATGTAAGTCAGAGCTTAAGACAGAAATTGCTTCCTCAACAGGCAATAACTACAAGAGAAGTCCAGAATAACTGCATAACTATTATATTGAGTTTTGAAAATGCTACAGCCAGTCATTGCAGGTTTTACTTATGTTCAGCAATTAAAGATTGCCACAGTTTGGGACTGTTGTGGGGTCTCAGCAGGAAAGTGTTTTCTACTACTCCCTTGCAGAAGATGCAAGTCCTGCTTCATAAAAGCATCTTTAACTCTCAGAGCAATCTTATATGAGATGCAAGAAATACATTTTCCATTACAGGCACAGTGCAAGCTATAGATCTGTCATTGTCTCTGTGAAACACTCATATGGGTATCAGTGAAGCCAATGCACTCACCACCTGTGGGAGGACAGGTGTTGGAGGCAAGAGTGAGATGGAAGGAAGAAGTTGCAGTGCAGAAGTGCTGTATTAGTAATGCTCATTTCCTTGCAGAGAAGGCTTCCTTTGTAATAGACAGATGAACAACTCAGACTTAAAATTTAATTTGGCGGGTAATTTGCCCATAACACTACTGCTGGCAGTTGGAAAATAAAATGAGTTACAATATTTTTATTTGACAGCTACTGCACTTGCAAACAAAATCGTTGCTTTGATTTTTCTGTGTACACAAAAACCCGAGGTGGGGTTTCCAGTGCTGGCGTGTGATGAAGACTGTAGACTGTGTTGTGACTAGCTGACATGGACCCCAGGTCCTAGCTGATCTCACACGCTGGTGTCTGAAATCTCTTTCTGTTTAGAGTTGGTGAGAACGAGGGAGGAAATTGGGATTAAATCTCAGCTTGCTGAGGGCCATGGCACTGTGATTTCACTCCTTCAGGTTTTTTTTTTTTTTTTGGTCTTGCAATTCTGTGTCCTATCACCAGAAAACCACGGCCTTTCCCAAAGTGAGCCTCCCAGTGTTATCACTCCTCTGTTTCCAGGCTCCTCCAGGGCTGATAGGCAGGGCCTTTTTGCAGCCAAAACAATTGCTAATGGAGATGTGAGGAGCTTCATTAAACTTGGAGTGATTATTCATATGTATAAAACGGCTCTGTTGTCAGAATCAGAGCCTGGGGCTGTAGCTCAAGTAGTAACACCAAAGCAGAATAAAATTTTCTCCTGGTTTTGCCCGGCACAAAAACCAGCACGTTCAGGTGAGCATGAGACATTCACAACCTCTGTAGCAGCTTTGGAGGGATAGAGCTCACAGAGAGTGTTTGGTAGAGTCTCTAAACTCGTAAAATGAATTTCAGTGGCAATTTAGCTCTTCCAACAAATGTTTGAGAAAGTCTGTGTGTGTGTGTGTCTGTGTGTTTGCACTTGCACAAAGGAGCGTTTGTATAACATCTGCAAAGCAGAGAACAAGTGGGCATGAGGGATAAAAGGTGCCAGCACTGGATTCCAGGGGTGGCTTTGGCCAATTGGATGTTGCAGTTTGTCCAAAATTTGCTTTTCTCCTGCTTCATGAAAGAAGGGACCTTCTTCAGCTTGGAATAGGGAAAGGGTTAATCTTGTGGCTGTTTCTTGTTTAAACAAATGCACCTGAGTAAATGAATGAACATTTTACTTTACTGTGCCTTTTTTGTACCTGTTTAACAGAATACTTAAATCATTATATAAAATATTTTTTATATAGGCGAAAGTTTTATGTTACATATGAACCAGTCAGATGTTGGACCACCCTTCAAATAGCATTGGCTTTCCCTTTCCTGACTGAACTTACATAAAGCTGTTCAAGCAGGTGGTTTTCTGTCCCTTTCCCCACCTCACTCAGACCTGTTAGAGTGAACACTCCTGTTTTTGCAGCCATTGTGGAAAAAAGCGTTTCGTCCTGAAAACAAGTTATTATTAAAAAAAAAAAAAAGAATAGAGAAAAATCTAATGCTGGAGTACAAAACCAGTTAGTCATATGCCAGAAATAGAATAAGAGAGATATGAATGTGAAGGATTCCATCTGTTTTTGCAAATGTCTGTGTGACATGGGAACTCCAATAAAACTAGGGAGGCTCAGGGAGCCAGGGGGAAAAATTGGGTTTCGGAGCTACATCTAGACAGAACGACTTGCTGCCAAGTCTATCATTTGTGTGAGCCATGGATCGTATGTGGTCCCAACAGGAAGCTAGTAACACACCAGAGATCAAGGATGTACCTCATTCTGGTATTTATAACACTTGGTAGGTGGTATTAATAGTTCCAGTTTGGCTTTTGGGGTACAAAATGAAAATAATTGTTCAGCGATGCTGTGGCAAGGCAGTTACAGCAAACTATAAAGAAGAGATCATCTGTTTGCCCATGTGAAAGCCATTGACTGCCTTTGCATCACTCACATACTGCCAGGTAGGTGGGACAGATGGGAAAAGCACCAGCAGATGCAGAAGATGGGTAGCTCTGAGGGTATTGAGGGTGTTTGTGCCTGGATCCAGGTCTGGATCCCAAAGCTGTGTATATGGAGAGGCAGGGAGAGGTGAACAGCACTGGAGCTGAAGGAGGGCCAGTGCCTCTTTTCTGTAGGCTTTTATGCTGTAACTGGTAATGTGTGGAGTCACTGGGAAGGCACAGAGCCTCTGTGCACACTGAACCCCTGCCTCAGCCTCCACGGGGTGACTGAACTTAGGGCATTCAAGGAATAGACAGTTATTGCACCTGAGCAAGGACTGCACCTATTTTTCTGTTCCATTTCCCAGCTGGTACATCAAGAGAAGTTACTGCCCTGACAGTTACACAGGCTGGTTTTTATTCTCTGTGTGCGTGTGTGGGCAGCAGGATGGATTATAGTGCCCTGCCAAACACATGCTCCATGAACATGCCCCAGGCAAAGCAGTGGCTGCAGACCTTGCCCTGAGGGACTTTCTGTGACCTCTACCTACAGGTCTTGGGGCTGGGAGGTGTTTCTTGCAGACCATTTTTCAGTGCCAAAGAACAGTCCTCGGGCCAGCCCGCGCTGTTTCGCTTGCTCTGGGAGCAGAGCCCCCTGCCCCAAATGGACAGACCCACCTCGGTCACGGACCATTCTTCTCACAGCTGAATAACTGGAGAAGGAGTGAAACATTAATAATCCCCACTGCACAGTCCAGCAGCTTTTGCCAAGAAAAAGTCCCAGCTGGAACACAGCTGGGCTGAGCACACCACGGCGTTGCACTGGCAGTGGACACTGCATCTCGAGCTATCCCCACTGGGGGACAGGAGGTGCATGGTCAGTGCCCGCTGCACACACAGCAGCTGGGTTATTGCAGGGAGGATGGCTTCTCCTTCTGAGAGCTGGTAAATATTTTATCCTTTCCTTTGCTTCGTGTTGGCAATTAGCAAAAGCAAGCCAGACATGGTGCTTGCTGCTCACTGTTCTTCATTCCACTGAGTGCCAAGTCATATTTAGAATAATCTTTGTTGGTCGCCACCACAGTGCAGCGTTGGAGCTGGGTTAAATCCCAGGAACACCCTTATAATTGAAACCAGCTGGGTGCAAATGAGCACTAGCACCTAGGATGAGTGTGGCTGCTTCAGTATCACATGGGGAAGGAATTGTATCTGGAGCAGCTGTGACCGTAATGAGATAGGGATTCACCAGGGGTATGTTGAGATTCACCTACCCGGTGATAACTGGGTAATCAGCGCAGGCCACGGACCACGAGTGATGTGTAGCCACTTAGAAAGCGCTTTGGCACGCTGGATTGCTGGTCACTAGCCTGGTAACACATGGTTTGGAGCTGGAGCTGCCTGCGGAAGGCATCCTGGTGAGCCAGCACAAAGCCTCCCGAGCCCGTGAGCGTGGTGTAGGCACAGCCAGAATCCAGTCGTTTCCCCACTGAGAAGATGAACCATTTTAGTAATGGTATGAAATTAAAACTAATGGACAAGAAAACTGGGTTGGAGCTAATGACTCAACATCCTTACGACAATAATTGTATCTATCAACAAAAGCAGCCTTTGGAAAAGTAAATAAATGAAGCTCTCAGGGTGGCACCAAATAGACTTTTCACTTGCATAAGGAGTGCAGAGATGAAAGCTGTTTCCAAGGGGAAGAATTCCCATGTATTAGCATCAACCCACTCTTTGCTGAGTAATCTGTTTCTATAAGCAAAAAAAAAAGAGCAATTCAAGGAGAATGCATTGTTTCTCTAGAAATAGTTCATATAATCCTAATTTCACATTTAGGCCTATATGCTGCCTACTCTTGCTGATCTAAGTCACCCTTTGTTCAGGAAGTTTCCTTACAGTTTGTGAAAATACGCATGTAAATCCTCTCAGATGAGCAGGCTGCTGAGTTCTGTTGGAAGAAAACCATCACTTTGCTGATGTTAAGTTACATGTTTTTGGTATTTTACACACTGGCATGGCACTGTCTTCCTGCTACTTTTGTGAGTACCCTGAGTGTGGTGGTTGAGGAGAAGGAAGTGCATCCAAATTCAGGAAATTCATCCTCACCTCAGGAAAAAGCATCATGTGCTTTTCACAGGTGGTCTGTGGCTGTAGTTGGACTGATAATGTTATTCCTGCACAGATCCCAAAGACAAATCTGAAACAGGTAGCTGGCAGTTAATAAATAGCTTGAATCCCAAGCAAGAAATGGTAAATTCAGTCTTGGGATAACAAAGCTACTTTATATGAATGATAGGAAGTACATGGAGGCACCACTGCCTGCAACTATTTGATCACCAGAAAAGCACAGCATCAGAATTTCTTCCTGAAGTGTTCTTGCAGTCAGAGGAAACCTCTTTTTTTTTTCATTTCGATGGCAAATGTGAATGGCTGAATTAGTCTGACTGAGTTTTAAAGGAATACTTTATCCTAGAAATGGGCTTCTTCTCTCTCTCCTGTGCTCTTTCTTCTTAGAGGGGATAATTGCTGATAAGTAGAACTTGTAACAAAAATACAATATAAAGTAATTTTAATCTAATGATTTCGCCATTGGATGCTCTGTAAATTATTTACATTTTTATTCTTCGTACTGTGCTACATCCATTCCTCATAAAAAGAAATTATATATAAAGTGGCTTGAATACATATAGTGTTTTCCTGAAAGTAATGCCATTTGAATGCCTCAGAGAATCAGAAAAATCCATACACAGTTACACATCACAGATACAAAATCCACCGTGAATTTGTTTGTAAATAAAAGAGTAATTTCTTTGCATGCTTGACTTGCATAAACATTGCAAAGGTACTTTCGCTGGCAAAGTAGAAAGATAAAATCCTAGAGAAATTTGAGCTTCCCACCAATTCCATATTTACTTTAATCAGAGCAGAAAGATCTTGAGAAACCTGGATGTGACAGGGAGGGTCAGGCAGTTCAGCAGGTGTCTGGCAGAATGGGGTGTCTGGGGATGAGGCAGCCTCATTTCCCAAAACTCCTGTGAACAGCACCAGAAGGAGATGGAACCTTCTTCTCCCCAGCCTGGTGGTTCGGTGTTCCTTCCCATCCTGGCTGCCTTGATAAGCTGCTTCACAGGTGGCTGTAGCCCTTGGTGTTCCACTGCAGTGTCCAGCAGCTGTGCAGGGCGGAGCAGCTCCGCAGGCATCCGCAGGAGGAAGCCTGGTTGTGCCTGGATTTCTGCCCTGCAGCTGACAAAGCTGTCTGGTCACTGGGACATCTGGGAAGTCTCTCAGGCAGCTGGATTCCCCTGTGCCTAGCCAAGGATGTGCTCCCACTGCAGGCTTCCTTCTGTTGGGGCCTTTTACTGCTCAGTCTCATGGCATCATCCAGTTCGTGGCTCTAGCCCACAGAGTGCTGAGCTGGTTCCTGAGAAATGCTTGTGTCGCCTGCTTGGAACAATCTCTGTGCCTCAGCAGTTCCCCAGTGCCCCCAGAAGCTGAGCACTTCTGTTGGTGGGGTCAGAACGATCCTCCAAATGCCCAGCCTATGGTTTTCTTGCTGCAACTCAAGTTCTTTGCTTCATATCTTATCCCTGGTAGAAATGGCCAAGAGCTGCTTCTCTGCTTTGCTCTTACCTTTTCCTTATTTGAAAGTGGTTATCTTCTCACATCAGTCTTCTCTAAATTTAAACAAACCCAATTCCTTTCCTGGTAGGTCATGTTTTCTAGATCTGATAACTTTCTTCCTCTGGATTCTCTCCAGAGCTTTGGCGCTCCAGCTGTGGATTTGCACTGCTGAACAAAGCAGAAGGAAAATCCCATGGGCCTGCAACTTTTCAAGCCTTCAGAGAAAATCTGCCATCTGCAAATTTAGAATTACTTGGTTTGTACTCATCTGCTCATTACCATCTTGATGTTTATAAAAAGCTTGTTGGATTCCTCAGTCCATTGTTTCTACATAACTGAGGCTAAGATGAGGTTGTTCACGAACTAAAAATATAATGTATTCTTAAAAGTGTAATATACCCCTTTAACACTTAAAAGTCTTTACCTGAAGAAATTAAGATCTTTTTCTGAAAGACATGTTTTAGAAATACTGATCTGGTTGTAGGAACGATTTGGTAACCATCTGCAGCTATTCATAGCTGGAAGATCAGTGTGGGTAACAGCACTGGTGCTCAGTCTCAGAAATACCTGCACTCGATCCCCTTCGAGCAGACACAGTTTAGAAGAGTTGGGAGACATCATGTTTTTTTTCCTCAGACAGTCTCAGAATCAAGGCGTGTTTTTGGTCATTCTTGTGTTCCTGCACCAATATCTGTGGAACATGAACCCTTTTGCAGGGGTTATTTGATAGCACAGAGAAGGCGCCATTCGGCACCTGTACCCTGAAATTCAAGGAAGTAAATTAA
Organism: Oriolus oriolus; assembly: GCA_013400235.1. Classification (NCBI taxonomy): domain Eukaryota; kingdom Metazoa; phylum Chordata; class Aves; order Passeriformes; family Corvidae; genus Oriolus; species Oriolus oriolus. The sequence goes on along the minus strand of VXBT01009751.1, from coordinate 995,828 downwards.
TTAAACAAAAGAGAAGATGGTTTAACTTTTGGAAGACATTGTAAAATAAGATCCAGCGCTAATGACTTTTGGAAGACAGCGTTTCCATGTTAGCTCCTTGTGCAAATATTGAAGGCTATGAAACATATCAAGGCCGTAAATCTGCACTTGTCCTGTGCTGCTGTGAGGAGCCATTGATCTCAGTTGTTGGTCTGTGAGCAGCAGCTTTCTGGGCAAGTCCAGGTTTGCATTGCTCATAAAGTGAAAGGCATAAGAGAATGTTTTGTGTAAGTAAAGAAACCATTCCCTTGATAAGAAGTTGCAGGCTATCATTTGGTTTTAGTTAAACACATTGGTTTGATCGGCTCTGACAACAGCTAGCCTTGTTTCTCTGAGATTTTAAAGTAATTTTTCAAGTTACTGCAGTGAATGAACATAATGACAGTAAGTCATATCTTGTAGCTCACCAAGCTGTCTTGAGTGGCCTGGCTATAAAACATGTTTATAAAATCCTCTGTTGCCCCTAATGGTTTCTCTGTTCCTGAGCGTGACACTGTGATGTTTGATGGGGGGGACATACCTCCATCACGCAGAGAAAAGTGTCTTAATAACTGCATGAGGAAAACAGATATATTTAGAACTGACTTAACTGCAGAGAGTAGAAAGCAACTGCAAGACAGATGCATTTGGTTTGCAGCTAAAAGAGTTTTATGCACAGGGGAAGCTGTCTTGAAACGCGTAAGGCTGGTGTTAAAAGGAACACTCTGAAGAGAGACCTCCTAAACTGCAGCAGTGTGCTTTAAGCAATCTTAGAATGTACAAAAAGGTGAGCCAAAATCTTCTGAGTTTGGTTTTTTTTTTGTTGCTCAATTTTTTTTGTGGGCTTTGGGGCTTTTTTTTTTTTTGGTTGGTTGGTTGGTTGGTTTTCTAGGTAGTGTTGATGTGTTTTAGTTTTCTTAACAGAAAGTGCAAGCAGGAAATTNTTTGTGGGCTTTGGGGCTTTTTTTTTTTTTTGGTTGGTTGGTTGGTTGGTTTTCTAGGTAGTGTTGATGTGTTTTAGTTTTCTTAACAGAAAGTGCAAGCAGGAAATTGGTTCTCTGAAAGTTAACATGATAAAAAGCACATACAGAACTCTTCAACTTGATCTGTCATGTGTACAAGCTCTGATTTTGGGCAGGGGAGGTGGGGCGAATTGCTCCCAGGAGCTTAGCTCTTCCTCTGCTGAAAGGTGGCATTGCGAGATTTGGAGTTTGCTAACATGAAGAAGGCTCACTTTTTAAAGTTTTTTTGCAAATCTAAATCAGATTGTAAATCCACATTTTTTCACATGAAATTTATAGCTCATTAGAAATGTGCAACAAAGCTTGTCTGTTGACAGCTTGTATTATTTTTGATAATCGTGTTGAACCTCAGCATAACAGGTCTGAAATTTTTCATCACAGTTGAGTCCTTAGAATGAAAGCTAAGGAGGAGGTGGAATTGCCTTTTGATACATAGAGCTGAGCTGGAAATGATTAACTGAGTTAGCTCATTTTTTTCCTGAAATAAGAGGGAGCCATTTAGCAGCTGTAATACAAGGTTTTTTCCTCCTTGGCCCTCTGGCTTGATCTGCAGTGTCAGCATTCACCAAAATGGAAATAACCTTCAATATGAGAGGTAGGCTGCTGCACGCCACTCTTGTACAGATGTTCTGCAAGAAACACTTGGTTATCTCACATTTTAGAGGCTGGAACAGTAGCTATGGGTGCCTCATGATGGTATCCAAGTAGGTAAAAAGGAATGGGAAGGGAGATAGTGAAAATTCACCAGTAAACACAATGCAAGATATAACATGACTATCAAGTAACATTAATTACTTTAGAGCCTCACTGTGTTCCTTGCGCATTTTAATTATTATTTCAGCATAATGTAATAACGAGGGCTGGTTTATAGGATGATAATAGGACTTGAGGCTATGACTGTGGCAGATTTTGTAAGCAGAGGGTGGCTGAGCTGAGCAGAAGCTGCCCGTGGCTGTGCTGTGCATTGCAAGCCGTTGGGCCTGGGCTCAGGGAGGGGAAGGATTTCCTCCCGTAGTCACCTTTGGAAAACAGAGCCAGTGATGTGTCCCACTCCGTGCTGTCTTCTGGTGAAACACGCATCGTGGTTTAATCATGTGAGGCCAATAAACCCTCCAGCAGCCATTTTCCCCTGCACTATTGCAATAAAACTGACCCCTCCCCCTAATTATCCCCATCAACATTAAATTACCTCTCAATTACCAAAAATTCTCCCTCTGTGTGAAGGCTTAAGTGGACATGAATGTTTTTGTCAGTAGTTTCCCAGTATTGCTGTGCTTATGCTTTGGTTATATCTTGCATGCAAGATTTAACTCTTCCAGAGTTTGAATCAACCCTTCAGCCTTCTGAGGATTGTGAAGGATGGGGTTTCACTATTTTACCAAGGTTTTAATCTCCCTTTGTGTGATGACAACTTAAAAAATTTTGTGCGTTTTTGATTTCCCAGACTATGAGAGGTGCATTTGGCCAGAGTTCTCACCCACTTACATGTGTGTGGTTCCCTGTGAATCCATCTGCTCCCTCATTATCAGTTATTAAAAGGCATTTGAGACAGTGATTAGCCTGGCTATTATGGGTGGGGAGGCACTAACGTTTTCGTAAGCTGTGCTGAAATGTTCAAACCAATGCAAAGTCAAGAAATGCCTCTCCGCAGAGACAGGCAAGCAAGCAAGGAAAACCGAGTTCATGGGAGCCTATTTCGCACGTACTGATCCCTCTGAGCTCCTGTTAGAGCCTGGAGACGTGGAAATACCCTGTACTTTGGGTGTCAAACTGGTAATGTTGGTTTGTGAGGCTGGGAGCCTGCTCCCAGTTTCCCCAGCTGCAGCTCTGGTTTTTTGCAAGACACCGTGGCCTCCGAGGGACCGGACTGTCAGGTTTTGGTTATCTCTAGCGATTGGTTGGCTGGGGAGTTCGGGTGAGGGCTGCTGTAAATATTTCCTCTTTCAGGGAGTTCTCCAGCCCAAAGGTGTTTTGTCAGAGGTGTCATGGCCTTCCATGTACACCCTCCCATTCTTTCTCTGTGAGGTGAATGCTGTTCTGCTGCTTTTCACCTGTTGTTTTACGACCTCCTGAGACCCCAGTGAGAGGCGTATCAGCAGGAGGCTTGAGGTGTGCACAAGGGGAAGCCCCTCTCTTCTGCTCCAGCAGCAGAATAAAAATGCTATAGTTTAGGGGGTTTGAGCGTTTAGCCAGGAAACTGGATTTTAAACTGTGTGTGCAGCTCATGCGTGCGTGTTTGAACACTCCTATCCACTTAGATCAGTTAGAGTCACCAAACTTCTTCTTTTTTCAAAATAAAACTGCATTATGCCTAGACATGTTGAGCCAAATCTGTTCCTGGTGTTATTTCACTGACTTCCCGAAGAATTACACCAGAGGTGAACGTGGTCTGGTATAGCAGCTTTTTTGCCTGGAGCAAGTCTTTATAGCAGAGTTGTATTTCTCTCAAAAATATAAAAGGAACACTGACAGATCTGCAGCTCTGCTGGTGTGAGCAGGTGCAGCTATATTAAATTATTTCTTATTAAATTGATTCAGCAACTTGAAGCTTGTAATTTTTGTTCTGCTATGGTTCTGTGACAGAGACCTTTTAAATCAGGCAAAGCATATATCTTCTCTTGTAATTCCTTGCTCTGGTATTATCATTTTAAAGATTTCTTTTTGTATGTAGCTTGGATTCTGATTGTAATATTTATTTGGGTAAGATCTGAAAATTACAGCCTTTTCTAGTTAATTACATTGAGCTGTGGCATCGCTGGTATAATTCCATTTAATCCACTGTCACCCGGGTGAACGTTAGCAATAGTTTTTGCTTTTGTTTTTAGGTTCAAATGGTTGTAGGCTCTGGTGGTCACTGTGGCATAAATTGGTGTGCTTCCCTTCCAGCCAGTGGAAGTACACTGATTTCCCCCTGCCCGAGGATCTGGCTTGTTATTTTAAGGGTGCCAGTCTTCAGCCAGATGAAATGTGGCTGGAGAGTTTTCCCCTACTTTGACTATTTGTGAAAAATAATCTGATTCTCTGTGCCCTCGTGTAATTGCACACAGAAAATGTGATAGAGTTCCCCTTCTGACAGCCTTATTGCTCCACCTCTGCTCATTTGGGGTACAATGCTCCTTAATTTTCCACTTTTCCTGGGTGCATCCCATGCTCACGTAACTGCTCAGCTGCTGTTAACTTAGCATCAGAAGTAGGCAGAAATGCTTGCCTGGAGTTCCATGCCTTTAATGCCTTTTGGGGTTGGCTGTTTGTGTTGCAGGTTTATCCCCTTGAAGACTCCAGGCTTAGGCTTGGAGACCCCAGCCATCACCATTGAGCCCAGCAGCTGGAGCGGCAGCGAGAGTCCTGCCGAAGATATTGAAAGAATGAGTGATTCTGCAGATAAACCTATTGACAATGATGCAGAAGGTGTCTGGAGTCCTGACATTGAACAGAGCTTTCAGGAGGCTCTAGCTATCTATCCACCATGTGGGAGGAGGAAAATCATCTTATCAGATGAAGGCAAAATGTATGGTAAGTGGTACACATTTAGCCTTTGGAAATAATTGTTCCAGTGTGAGAACTGTAAAGCCCAGCTTGTTTCTACACAATACTCCTGGTTCTAATTTTGGTACTTTTGGAGTAAATGGTGAAGAAATCTGTGAAGCTGAGAGAGCTCAGCTGAGCTGATGTGGTGTTCAGGACAGCCAGTTCCTTCACTGCTGGCACTAGGAAACAGTATTGATACAGAATTGTCTTACTAGTTACCTTATATAATTGCCTTTGACAAATTCTATGCTGTGGCTGAATGCGAATATTTAAAAGAAGCATTTAAGTGTGTCACTCCTCGGGTGTATAAAAAAGAGGCATTTTTCTTTACTTTTCACTAAACGGTGAAGACAGGGAAATGGGAAGCGCAGTCTGCGTGGTGATTATGCGCTACTGAACTGCAAAGATAAAATTCTTGTTGCATTCAGGAGCCTCTCCATGAAATAGGCAAGTTTGGGGTGCTTTTGTGTCTTTTCTTTTTTTTTCTCTCTCTCTCTTTTTTTTTTTTCCCCTTCCCTCCGTGCAAACTGCTCTAAATCAGATGAGTGCTGCCAGCATTCCATAAACACGCGCTCCGCGGAGGGGTACTGACATCGCCATGTGCTGCGCGGGGCTGTGCAGCTCTCCTACCGCTGCTCCGAGCCCTCTCTCGCTCCATTCCTTTCTCTTCCCCATTTTCCAAACTCCTCCTTGGGGCCGGCAGAGCCCTTACCCGTGTGCCCGTGCGCCCGTGCCGGGGCGGTGGATGGCTGTGCCCCGGGGTGGGTGGCTGTGCCCCGGGGGTGGATGGCAGTGCCCCGGGGGTGGATGGCAGTGCCCCGGGGGTGGATGGCAGTGCCCCGGGGGTGGATGGCAGTGCCCCGGGGGTGGATGGCAGTGCCCCGGGGGTGGATGGCAGTGCCCCGGGGGTGGATGGCAGTGCCCCGGGGGTGGATGGCAGTGCCCCGGGGGTGGATGGCAGTGCCCCGGGGGTGGATGGCAGTGCCCCGGGGGTGGATGGCAGTGCCCCGGGGGTGGATGGCAGTGCCCCGGGGGTGGATGGCAGTGCCCCGGGGGTGGATGGCAGTGCCCCGGGGGTGGATGGCAGTGCCCCGGGGGTGGATGGCAGTGCCCCGGGGGTGGATGGCAGTGCCCCGGGGGTGGATGGCAGTGCCCCGGGGGTGGATGGCAGTGCCCCGGGGGTGGATGGCAGTGCCCCGGGGGTGGATGGCAGTGCCCCGGGGGTGGATGGCAGTGCCCCGGGGGTGGATGGCAGTGCCCCGGGGGTGGATGGCAGTGCCCCGGGGGTGGATGGCAGTGCCCCGGGGGTGGATGGCAGTGCCCCGGGGGTGGATGGCAGTGCCCCGGGGGTGGATGGCAGTGCCCCGGGGGTGGATGGCAGTGCCCCGGGGGTGGATGGCAGTGCCCCGGGGGTGGATGGCAGTGCCCCGGGGGTGGATGGCAGTGCCCCGGGGGTGGATGGCAGTGCCCCGGGGGTGGATGGCAGTGCCCCAGGGTGGGTGGCTGTGCCCCGGGGATGCTCCCCCGTCCCTCGCCACTACCTGGCGGGGCAGAGGGGGCCGGCCCCGAGCAGATGGTGCTGCAGCTGCCACCAGCTGTGCCCCGCCCGAGGTCACGGGCACGGGCACTGCCGGGTGACCCGGCCCCCTCCGCAGCTGCCGTGTCACCCCCGCGGCCGCACCGAACGTCCTGTCTGGGAAAAAAGGGATTGGGATGAAGCATCTCAGCTGCCCTCGGCAGAAAGTTGCCGGGGCCGGGTTTCCTGCCTGGGTTTGTTTTTCCCCCCTTCTCCTTCTCCCGCACTCCCCTTCTCCCCCTGCCCGAGGGAATACAATCTCTCCTGTCCTCTCCTTCTCGCCCGTTTCCGCCTGTTTTGATTGCTTTTTGGTGCTGTTATTTTCCTTTGGAAAGGGCAGATGATTTGCCTAATTAGAAGGTTGTGCTCCTTCTAGGAGTACGTAAGCATGTATATACAAACAAGCTTACTGTGTATTTGTGCTCCAAAGCCTTATTTAGGCTTGAACAGCCCACCAGCCAAAATAAGCCTGGCTGCTTTTTTTTTTTTTTTTAATCGGGATCCCTACAACCACACTAGTCACCCCTGAGATCTGCTTTTTGGTGTTTTGAAGCATTTTTTTTTGTGCCATTGTATAAATTAAAGAAATTAACATATTTATCCATTCATTGCGACAATCACTGATTTCATTTAATGGTTCCTAATCCTGAATGTTGACATTTGTTAAATTATATATGTATAAAACTATTTGTGCATATCTAATTGCTGATAAATACTGGTAGCTAGTAATGCCATAAGCATAGGCACATCTCATATTTATGCTAATCCTAAATCAAATATAGTTAATTTTCAATCAAAAAAGGAGTTATGCGTGCTTGATGCTGAAAACTTCACTTAAAAAGTTGCCCTGATTGAGTAGAAAAAAATGTGTTAGGAAGTGCAGGGTACTGTATGAGCAGAATTTACATCCTGACTTTGCAGTGGATGAACTCATGTTTTCATTCTTCAAACTGAGTGACTGCTTTGTAGTGTCTGAGGATTTATTGAAACCATGCTAGGTTTCTGAGGACTTTCTAATAGAGTCTTATGGCCCTGAGAGCATAATTGTTCTCCAAGGATTTTGAAATCAAAACAGTGTAAGTGTTTTACATTCTGTGTGGCATAATGAAAATAATTTAATGCCTTTTAGTGGCATACCAAGTTTATTTCACTTACAAGAGAGACATTGCAATATGGCTAAGCTTCCATAGTGTTGGGAGATATTGTAATGTGTCAGTAACTCATGAACCACGTAAGACGAAAGGTCAAGAGAGCACCATTTCATTTTCTAACTGAAATTACCTTTAGATATAGGCACCAGAACAAATCTGATCTTTATGGAGGCAAATATAAAGATCACTCTGTGTGGATTAAGTTTAGCAATTGTAGTTTTTGATCTTTGGAGGGAGACTTTGAGAAGAGCAGAGATTTTGCTTGAAGAAAAATTTTAAGTCTCTGCCTTTGATTTAATGAGAGCTTTGCGACATTCATGTAAGCAAGCAGCCAGAGTTTCTTCACTGTTCTTTGTGGTGGTCTAAAAATCATCCTTAATTTGGCGTTTCTAAGAGGTCTGTGTTCAGCCTCCTGGTCGGCTGGCTCCGGGGGACCTGGAGGATTGCTCAAGGAGGACTGAGGGGACTGGAATGAGGGGTGGCCGAGGGGCCCTGCCCACGGTGCTGCCTGGGCCAGAGCAGGGTGGCTCGTGATGGGAGAGCTGTCCCAGTGGCACTGAGGGACATCTGTGACCTCTCCGGGCAGCCTGAATCACTTCAGCTGTTCCTCTGCAGCTGAGACCTCGGACGAAGGAGGGAAGGGAAGGGCCTTCCCAAAAATGTAACTTAAGGCACAAGAGAATGACAAGAACAAAAGACTTTTGATCCTATCCCCATAGAAAAGGGCTGCAGGGGCCCCTGGCTGGGGAGATGAAAGGGGATGTCCTAACATTTTTTTTCTTGCCTTGGGGCATCCTCAGGCTGTAAAGACAAAACGGTGACCTGTGCAAGACCAGGAGCATTTCAGGCTGCTGCTGGCCCAGGGTTATGGCTCCTTGAAGAAACCCTCAGACAACAAAATGAAAGCTTAATGAAACTCTTGTTTGTAAGTTTATAGGAAATGATTGGGTAAGAAGCAGAGACGCTTGTTTTGGTTTGGATGGGCAAATTCCAGAAACTAGTTTTGAAATTCTTGAGAGAAAGGGAATACATGGTAAGGCCAAGGGACCCGTGGTAAGTTTCCTGCAGGAAAGCTCGATCCATCACTCCTTTTCCCTTTCCTTTGTGAGCGAGGTTCTGAAGGTCTTACAGTGTTAGTTTTGCTCCTAGTACAGAATTGACTGAAAGTAAATAAAATTTAAAAAAGGTGAGGAGGATATAAATGTGGAGGCTTGAAGGAGGATAGAGGAACACATCTATAAATTGATGCTCACACTCTTTGTGGAAGCAGTCAAGCGTAGGCCATGGAGGAAAGACTGAGTTCTGAGACCCATTTTCATTTGTCTTGCCAAGGCATTGGTAAGACTTTTCTCATCTGTACTGTTTCGAAACAAGTATCGATCAAGCACAAATATCATCCTCTGGTACAAAGCAGGACACCCTATAATTTGCCTTCCCTCTCAGAGATCCATTCCGATGAATTTCCGTGTCCTTGTTTATCCAGCTCATAGTAAAACTCCAGCCCATTAGAGGGCATTGGCTGTCCTGTATTTGTACTTTGTTCCGATTGCTGGTCTTTTACTGCTGACAGTTTAGTAACTTGTAGCAGTCCCTGTGAACTCACTTATTGGCAAGATATTTGCCTGTGCTTGTCTTTGCTCCTGGGAGAGTGTTTTGGAAAAGATTACAAGAATGAAAGCTGCTGTGAAATGCAGCCCTACTTTTATCCCTGGTGTAACACTGAAGTCACTGGAGTTACCAAGGGATTGGATTTGGCTCTGTGTTTTCATCTTTTTTTTTTTTT
>VXBT01009751.1:956333-986715 GCA_013400235.1 Oriolus oriolus | reverse complement strand
TTTTTTTTTAAATTTAGCTGCAGCAAGATGTGGCTTTAGTGCAGCTCTAGGGACAATGCCAAAGTGCCATTAAGCTGCTAGCAAGTGGAATATGCCTGCAGACATGTTGCTATCAGCACTGCTAAATTAGCCTCAAGGTAGCAAAGGTGGATTTTGCCTTTAAGACAAGAAAATAATTTGATACTGATTTTTGAGACCTGTAAACAGCTCATCAGTTATGAGCTTGCATTAGAGGTATTTATCTCTGCAACAAAACTGCTTAAGAGCATGTAGTGATTATTAAAAGGAAGTTTTTTAAGCATGTTTAGTAGTTTTACAGAGAAGAATGAGTACTAATTAATGTGAGAAATTGCATATCAGCCTTTCAGAACTGTGTATGTTTATTAGGTTATACATAAAATCTCTTGGCATGCACTGTAAAGGGAAAATGATTTTCATAAAAATTTCTGCTCAGATAATAGAATTTTTGTACGATGAGTAATAACAGTCTTCATTTCCAAAGCACCTTGTGTAAACTGGGTATTAAAAGTGAACTTTGAACTAGAACATTGACAAAAGAAATCCTATTCTGTAGGCTTGCCTGATTCTGTAGCTAACTGCTATTATTTGGTGTTTTTCTGGGCTTCTATTAGGAAACTGTGAGCTAAATAGCTTTATGAAGAGTACAGTAACATGTTACAAATTATTTTTACCATTGCTTTTAATTTTAAAAGTTCCATGCAAGTTACTGCCTCCATAAAGACATTGTTACCTTATAAAGTTTCCACAGTGTTAGAGATATTTGAATGCGAATAAGGTATTTGGAGTGATGAAATACCAGATGTGAAGTATCAGGTTTCATGTTTATTCATCTGTTCCTGCAATCATTGTGCAAAGATACGCTCTTTTTTTTTTTTTTTTTTTCCTTTTTTGTTCTCTCAGCAACATGCACCAAACGAACGCAATGGAGATGGGACTCCTATTCTGAAAGCCACTATTTGGGTTTCTTGGGTTGTAAACAAATCTGTCTAGAAACGCTCTGGCAGTGCCGGGCTTGCTCAGTGTGTCACGCCGCATCACGGCGCGCGCGTGACGCCTGCGCTGAGCCCTCGGCCAGCAGGGAAGGGCAGGAAGGGCCGGAGATACGGTGTCTGCTGGAGAAGTTACTGCTGAAATTGCTTGGGTTGTGAGCAAATCTGCCTGAGATCGTTTCTGCAATGTGGTGATGTTCTTGCAACATCAGCAGGCTGTGCTTGCAAGATCTGGTTTTGTGAGCTGAGCAACAGGCCCTGCTGTCGGTGGAAATGAGGGGTTGTTGGGCTTGCTCGTCCTCGAGGATTTCTGAAATGTGGGGGAACAGGGTTTAATCTTTCTCCTTGGGCTTTCAAGAGTAATTGTCAATGCTTTAAGATAAAGTGCCAGAGTCTTCACAGGACAGAGAATTTTTTTTTCTTTTTTATTTTTCTCCCTCTGCCATAGCCTGCTATCCTGAAGAGAAAGTCTGAGTGGGACAGTGAGAGTTGTGTATGATAAGGGTATCAACTCCTACTTGGGGAGCAGGCAGAGGAGAGCAGGCTGTGGTAAGCACCACCCCTGAAAGTGTGTGGCACAGCAATTGAATATTCCATTGGCTGTGTTGGGTTAGGAGCATGATGTGTTCCAAACAAAGTGGGAAAATATACTGGAAAGTTTTGCTGACAAATTGTGCATCAGAAAGAGCGGGACATCCTTTGAAAGTGTTTTTTGGCACTTGAGCTTTGTCCTCTCTTTACTAAACATGTTCTCTTTAGTCGCCCATGTAAAGGGGAGCTCACAGAAAGTTGTTCATCGCCTGTTCATGGGAAAGACAACAGTGTGGCCGCTGCCCCAGTCTCAGTTGTTCAGTAGGCACTGCATGGAGGAGGTACTGGCAACATCAGTTCTTGTCTGGAACTGAGTGGAAGCTACCAGGACGGGTTCAGATCAGGCATTTGTCCGCTTCAGAGTCATTTAGTGGCTATTCCTATTCAAACAGCCACACTAAATAGAGCAAGAGAGTGTCTTCCCTTTATGACATTGTTCCTCTGGTAATAACCTTGTTTAGAACTGACACATGTTAGCATGGGAGCACTGAAGTGATGCAACCTCACTGGAACATCCAGGATACATTTAGGTGGTTGTCCAGAGTGATTTCTGTTAGCTTGTTTTTCTTCCAGCGCTGGTTTCTCAGGATGAACTTGTGATCCTGTAATTGTAGAAGGCAGAGTTTTGCAGCTTTAAGAAATAGTTGTCGTGCTAGTAGGTAGTTAGAACAGTCCTGATCAGGCTGATGTAGTGTGTTAGTTGGTTGCACAGTACTGAGAGATCAAGATAATTGAAAACCCTGCATGTAGATAGCGTGAAAGGAAATTGACTTGTTTATGTGATCTCATTCCTTGTAGAACTGGGATCGCTCCTAGGGCAAACATCTTCTGGTTCAGGCATCCTGGGGACAACTTGAGTTGGACAAGTAAGGCCCTCTTGGGGGTTATGATGGGCCGTAAGGTTAGAATTCCTCTAACAAATAACAAATGTGTGATAACAAATAACACCGTTGGGAGCAAGGAGCAGTGGGAACACAAAGAAATCTTACAGCATCTTTGGTTTCCTGGGGATATGCAGTCTCCTGAGAAGCAGGTTTGTGTCCCACCCCACACCTCACAGGGGTGATCCTGGGCTAACTGTTGGAGAGTAAATGCTGTGGTGCTTGTGACATGAGCCTTACACAATTCCCCGAGGGCCTGGGATTCAAAATTAATATGTATCTTATCTGAGTCTTATGGGGATTTCCTAACAGATGCACAAAGGACTTTTTTTCTATTTTTTTTTTGTGGTGCCCTTGAGAAGTTGCATTAATACCATTGTATGACTATTTTCCTATCCTACAGACAATATCATGTGGGGCACTTGGTCTGGAACATCAGAGAGAAACACTTCAGGCTCTGGGCTTCCAGATGATTCAAGTCTGGAATTTGAGTTTAAGAAATTAGACACTAATGGATTAAGAGTTTACAGACTTTCAGCAGAAGTAATGGTTTAGTTAGTAGAAAAAGGCTCCTCTGCAATTTTTCTGGTTTTGTTCTAGCCATACAAAGTGCTTGCATTGCTTGACTAAGGAACATGTTTTTGTAAGCAATAATAATACAAACTGGGGACACGAATGTGCTAATTCCACTTCATGAATGCTCTTTTAAACACAGAGAAGCGGCATGGCTTGTTAAACCTAATGTAAAAGAGACAGCAATGCATCCCAAACTCACGAGGGAATTGGAACCCTGAGAAGGCACTGCACACTGTGGGAGTTGCCGGGATGTCAGTCAAACACCATTACAGTTTTATCTGCAGGATACTCAGGCACTGTTAATAGAAACTGTGATCAACACACACCTTCTCTGGTGTGAGAAGTCAGCGTCACTATCGCAACTGCTTAATTACAGCCTTCCCACAACAGCCATCTCCAGCTGGGCCAAGCCTCCTGAGGATTTTCGGGATGTAGGTAGATTTCATGCTTGTATTGAGATCTCCTTTCTGTCTTGAAGGGGGCAGTAAGCTTGCCAGAGGTTACCAGGTGTATAGGCCTTCAAAAAAGATCAGGTCATCAACCCAATTCCTTGTTTGGTTGCCCTCCTTGGAGGAGGGGGTACACAGGGGACCCAACAGCCAGGGGTGAATTTGGCTTGGGCTGAATCTTGGTTTGTCTGTAGGCAAACATATCACCCTTGATGCCTGACAGCTTTGGGGACAGCAGCACAGAAAACATGCCTGGGGGTTTTAGGGAGCATATTCCAGTAATCTGTGTGGAGTTAGGTGAGATAGAGTATGCCAAATTCACAGATAATGAAGAAAATGCTTTTACAGTTTGCCTAATCATTGCAGCAGAGCTAAAACATCTGAAGCTTATTTGCCTGAAGCTGCTTTGCTTTTTCTTACTTCTACTTTAACATCAACTGGTGTTTGGTTAGCATGGAAAGGAAAAGGATTAATTAAATAAAAATCACAGTTTAAATTGCATTTTCTGTCATTGTAGCAAGGCAGGTGATTAGGGAACACAGATGACAAAAGCGTCTTCAGCCACTTGGATTCAGCACCAATTTTACCCCTAAACTATCAGGTAACACTGCTGTCTTAGACATTGAGAAAAGGAAAACATTAGCCCAACTGTGTCCCAGTTTCAGGGGCTTGGGGACAGCAGGCTGGGTAGAGTTGACAACTAATAATTTTCCATAGTGGGAGTAGTCTTTGGATCATTTTAGCAGGTGCCTTCATGTGGCCTGGTAACTTCAGCATTTAATTCTTTGAGTAAGAATTGCATTTTCATTTGTTTAGTTCTTCCTTGGATGGACTGTCAGCAACAAACCTTTTAGTACAATTAATGGTGAAATAAGTGTTTACTAACAGCTATATAAAAATATATGCACGTACATATATGGGCAAATAGGTTTGTGTGTGTGAATAAAATGTGTTCCCTTCCAGCCAATTAAAATGTATTTAGGAGTCCTCAAGCTGGAGGTTTATACACAAGGAACTGGCTACCTCTTGGCTGGGACCTTCCTTTGCTTTGGCAACTGAGAGCAACCTCCCGTGAGAGCACTCTGCGAAGGAATAGTATGATTCATATTTGTAGCTGTTATTAGGTAGGCATGTAGGCATATATTTAGATAGGTGAGGTATGCAGGCATATATTGTGTGTTACATATTTGGACTGCACGGGGTATTTTTAGCTGCAGGAGGCCCAATCACCAGAGGCTGGGCGCGTGCTGAGGAGAATTGCTGTAAGGGATAGCGCACGCAGGAGCCGCCCGCAGAATTTTCCATCCTGCCAGGCAGTGAAAAAAAGGCCACCGGAGCTCCACAGCTGGGTGGCCAGAGGAGTGCCATTAACAGGTGGGACAGTGCAGAAAGCCCTTTGGCCTGGCCGCCCCGAAGGCTCTTGATCTCTCTCAGCCCCCATTTGGGAGCAGTTGTCCCAGGTTCCTGCCTCCCACTGACCCCGGTGGCTGCGGCACACGCAGAGCTGGTGCGGACGGCGCAGAATCTGGCGTGCGAGGCTAGCAAAGTGGGAAATAATAGGAAAGATGCATTAGGGCTGGAAATACTGAGCAAAAATTAAAATGAGGTAAAATAGCCATTAAAAACCCACTTCTATTAAAATTACGAGACAGGAAATTTTACAAGCTGCACTTGCCCAATGAAGAAAAGCAGCCTAGAGGGACCAAATAACTTGTCTGATGTCATCGAGGGTTTTATAGCAGAGCTGGGAATTGAGCCCTCTTCCCCCCAGTGCCATCTAAGCTTTAATGCTGAAGGAGGTCCTTTCACAGCTTATCCAGTGACCCTTGGGGAGTTTAGGGCAACTGTGGCAAATCCATGTTCCTGCACCACATCCTGTGTGCAGGGAGAGCGGGCTGCATCTCCTGGAAAGTACAATCTCTGCATAATGTGACCACAGGATGCCTTGCTCCTCTAATAAGGGAGTTGACTAAATGCCATTTTATTGTTATTAGACATTTGCTTAATATAGTAGTTCCTGGAAACCAAACAAGAAAAGGTCCTTGAGGTGCTGTATACTGTGTACAGATAATGGAGAGCTACGAGGAGTCTAAGATTTATATGGAGAAGAGAGAGAGAAAGTGGATGGGGAAACTGAGGCAATATTTAGCCCCATATTGATGCTCCATAAAATGATGTGGGTCCTTCCACAGAGTAAGAGAGAGGCTGCTGAAAATAAGATGATTTAATTTGTTCATAACATCATTATTCAAGGAACAAAAAAATGTAGTCTTATCCAAAGAAGTAATCTAAGAGGTCTTTACTCTGTGCCAAACTAAAATTCTGCTATTTAATTACCGATTTAGAAAATATCTTGGTCTCAATTTCCTCCTCAGTTACACTGTTATAAATCTAATGGAACTGTTGAAGATTTATGGCAGTATAACTGAAGGCAGAATTGGGTCCCTTATGTTTAAAACTTAGTTTGCCACAGAAGTAATAATTCCTGTTTTCTAGGCAAGAGTTTAAGAATTTTGCAGACCTCTGTTTCTGTAAAAAGAAATATGAACTACAGTAGTGTGGGTGAGTGATTAATGCTGGAGGGGATGTCTAGGGGCAATCGGAATTGGCTGGTGTGGAAAATCCATGTGCAATTCAGATTTAGGATCTGTTTGCAGATGCCTCATAATTTAAAATGTCAAAAAAACCCCAAACCTTAGGCCTTCATGTAGTAAATTAATATACTGCGTGTTCAGTGTGCAGCAGGCTTGCTGAGGTAATATCCTCATATGAGGTGTGAACTCATCCCATTCCCCTCAGTGAGGACTTAACTTCAAAATTGATTGTGACCCTTTACATCCTGACAGTATCTCAATCATGTAAAAAAAATTTCCCAGTTTTCTTTTTATTTAAATCATGTGTTTAATGATTTAAAAAGGAAAAGTCACTGCCTTATTTATTCAGACCTAAAGAAATCTTATGTTAGTGCAGATCTATTTTATCCACTGGCTTTTCATCTCTAAACGAAGGGTCTTTCTAATGGGCTCTTTATTGTTTTTCTCAGCTTCCACTCAGGAAAAGAGCTCAACTTTTGAGGTTTTCAGAAGTGAGTTAGGACGTGCCCGTGTCCTGTACGGGGGTGCTGGTCTGGCCCGAGCATGGCGTGGGCAGCCCTCGCCCACCGAACATGCTGAGCAGGTCTGGGGGAGCCCTGGCCCCTCCCTGGCGCTGCAGGGGGAGGCTGTGAGCAGGGGCAGTTTCCTCAGGAACACACTCTGTGAGCTGGAAATATGCTGCTCTGGGATTTACGGCACTTCTGACAAGTTTATGCTTCTTCTAGAGTGGTGTAGGCCTACAGTGCACTGTAGAAATCATAACGAGTACAAAACTGTACCAAAATATGATCCCTTTAAAATAATGTAATTCACTATCTGTTCAGAATAGCCAGTTTTAATTTAAATACCGTATTTAGGGCCAAGGTAAATTTTAGGAACTTCATTTAGGAATGAATTGAAGAGTTAATTATTCTGACTTTGCTCCCAGTTTCTCTACTTCCTCGGTGGTGCAGGGGGATGAGGCGAGAAGGTTATGATCAGTTCCTCACACACTGATTCTCCTGCTCATTCCTCCTCAGGGGGAGGGCTCCTCATACTCTTCCCCTGCTCCAGCGTGGGGTCCCTCCCATGGGACACAATTCTCCATGAACTTCTCCAGCATATCCCTTCCATAGGGTTCAGTCCTTCAGGAACAGGCTGCTCCAGCATGGGGGTCACAAGTCCTTCCCACAAACCCGCTCCAGCGTGGGCTTCTCCTGGGGTCACAGCCCCTTTCAGGCATCCACCTGCTCGATATCCATCCTCATGGTGGATCTCAGCATCCCCGTGCCCTCCCTGTGCCCAAGGGCTCAGCTGTCCCACCCTGGGCTGCACCAGGGGCTGCAGGGGAATCTCAGCTCTGGCACCTGGAGCACCTCCTGCGCCTCCTGCACTGACCTAGGTGTCTGCAGTGCTGCTCCTCTTACACATCCTCACTCTGCTCTGGCTACAGCTGCCCAGGGTTTTTCCCTCCTTCCTAAACCTGTTATCTCAGGAGCAGTAGCACTGTCACTGATGGGCTCGGCCCCGGCCAGCAGCGGGTCTGTCTTGGAGCCGGCGGGCATTGGCTCTGTCGGATATGAGGGAAGCTCCTGGCAGCTTCTCACAGAAGCCACTCCTGTAGCCCCTCACTGCCAAAACCTGGCCGTGCAAACCCGGCACTCTGTGAAAAGAGTAGCTCTGAATGAAGATAAAACAGTTCAATGTTTAGTACAGTCCTGACTTGATGCACTGATTCATGATACCTGTGACTTTTAAGTATGTGACTTTTAAGTATTTTTTTTGTTTGTTTTTTAAATACTTATAAGTCATTAGCTACCTAAATATGAGTTGAAATTTAAAGGAATAAACCCCCCTCTTGTCACTGAGGTATTTTGCAACCTAAGCAAAGGCTCAGGTATTCCAGATATGATAGATGTGCAGATTGCATAAGACATTATGCATTGCTCACTCTAAGATACAGAGTCCTGTCTGCCCTTAAACCCTTTGTTCTCTTGGCTGAATGCAGTTAATTAGCAACCGTCTCCATAGCAACTGCCTCATAGTACAAAAACATTGTCTCGTTTTTGCAGTTTAGCTTATCACACTGTTTACCTGAAGGGCTTTTCACTGCGTTGAGTCTCATTTGAGTTGGCTACATGCCTGCTCACGGAAGTGAATTGTCAAGATAGAAAAACACCATGGCAGCAAGATGCTGAACAGGGCCCTGTGTGTGGAACCAAAAACATTAAAAAAGTTCTGTGGAAACAAAAGTTGAAGTTTGCAATGATTTATGTCCAGTTTTAAGGCATGTGACTTGCCAGGAATACAGTGCATTTTAAAATACTGCTGTACTTCTGGGCCTGTTTTACAGACTGCCCTACGTGGTGTTCCCTTGCCTGTAACTTGCTCTCAAACCCATGACCCTCACAGGCACAGACCTTCATCCAGGGCCGTCAGGAAACTTGCCTCCCTCCAAACCTGGGCTCTTTCAGGCAGCTCCAGCTTGTTCTTTAAGAGGATGCTGCTGTACCCTAGTCAGCCGTGCCCATCATTGTAGTCCTTTCCATTTTCCTTTATATTAGTATAATTTCAAGGGAAATCCATGAGCGTTGCTTCCATATAATAAATTAGTTAGGAGGAGAAGGGGAACAGCTATTGTGGTCATATAATACACTGGAGATTTAGATTTATTCATGTCAGCCATCGAAGTGGTGTTAAAATACCTGCTGTGTACTCATATGACTCAGGCAGTTACACAGGCTCAGATTTGTGCTAATACGGCTTTGTCGGTGTAGGATGACATATTTAAATAATGTTTGAACTTTAGACAGAGGTGTGTCCACATATTCACACACCTCTGTAGAGGCTTACTTGAAGGTGTGAAATAGAATAGAAATGTGTGAAATACGATAGAAATGACAGTGAAATTTAACTGGTGTCTCAATCCAACCTTTGTGTCTGGCCTGACACCAGCATGGTACTTGCATGAGAGGCCATGTGAGAAGAACCATCTTCTTGCTTATTAATGCTTGATTTGTTGTGGTTTGTTTGTTGTCTTTTTTTTCTTAGTCGGCAGGATGAGAGGCTGATCTAGACTGGGGTAATTCTCATTTTATCCTATCGTCATTCAGCCACGCCACCATGGCCTCTCCCTTCCCTTTCCCAGCGACAGTTTCAGCTGGCAGAGGTCGTTTTCCCTTTTAGTCCCAGATGGCACGAGGGGCTGCTGCATCTGGATAAAAAGGCTTCATTCCACATGATGTGTTTGAAACAGTCTCTCCATAGATATGAGAAGGTGTTTCGGGCTCTCTCAGGATGAAAAGCAGGAAGCTGCCAGTGCTGCTGGTGTAGTCCATTATTCCTATAGAGCTTCTGGCTCACAGAGGGTTATTCTCCGTTCGTGTTAATGTCCTGCCCATACTATTCCACATTCACCATCATTATTAGTAGCATTTGAATTATAGCAGTGCCGAAAGTCTGCAGGCCGGATAAAGGCTCCATTGTAGTAGGTCTTGTGCTCACAAGATGAGACAGTTTCTGCTCCGGCTGTTTAGGGTCTGTTTCAAGACCAGTAGCGTAAGTGGGTTTATCATAGGAATAGCAGAGAGGGAGAGAAAATGCTACAAATGATGGGAGACCCATGGTTACATGGAGTAACTGCTCATTGATGTATCTCAGGGGCTTTGGATGATGTTTGTTACCCTTGGAGCTATGGAGTTGAAGGTAAATAAAATACTTTAGTTTTTCATAGAGGGCAGTTACTGCTGCTCATCTCTGCAGCCAGCACCACCGGGAACTGTGAGGGAGCAGGAGGGCTTGGGAGGAGCAAGAGCAACTTGTGGAGGTGCCAGACCAAAGGGTGGGTGAGGTTGGCGACAAAAGGGCTGCTGAAGTGAGGGAAAAAATTCAGTGTGATAAGTGGCCTCAGTGTTTATCCAGAGCAAGCTGCCTGCACCTCCAGGCTGCCACACGGAGTTACACAGGCTCTCCGGTGCCATCCCTCTTGGTCACTGACATGGCTGAATCAACAGATGCTTGGAGTCAATCCCCTACTTCCTCCAAGTGTCTAAGATTGTTTGCTTACATTCACAGATCCTCCACAAACTCTCTTTGTATGGAAACCACAGAGAGTGTCCAAACTGTCAGGGTATTTTCCAGCTTTTAAAGAGGTGCTTAGCATTGTCAGCACCTTTGAATCCACATCTCAGTTCTCCTGAAGTCAGACTTGCTAGGTACCCTTAGGGGTCCAGGAATGGAAAACTCTAATGGCCTGAAAAAGCCTGCTAGAACTTGATGTTATTTAATTAGCTCAAAGTAGAGCTTGGCAGATGGCAACACAGTGGAAAAGACCTCCCTTTATAAAAATATGGGCCACATCCTCAGCTTGTATAAACTGGCAGAGCTCCACTGAAATAGATGTTCAGCTTCTGTCAATTAGCAGGGAAGAGAAAAACTTCTGCAAACAGGAAAAACACCTGCAAGACCACAGAAATATCAGTGGGGTTCAGGTACAGAAGTTGTTTTTAACCCTTTAAAGACTGATCCACTTCCAAAGCAACTGGATCTTTTGCAGTCTTGTTTTTGTTGACATGAAATTCAGAGAAAGAATTTGGCTCGCTTTTCCAAAGCTGCATTAAGTCTGCACATCTTGCAGCAGTGGGGCGTACTCTGTGCTGGTTTCTGCAAGTCATTCACTTATGAAAGTGAGACATCAATAATTCATTCTAGTAAAGCCAGTCTCTAGAGTTGTGTAAATTCATCTATTATGTGACAGCCCTAACCAACTTTAACTAAGTTTTTTTGATGCACAGGACTTTGATTGAAAGTTGTGAGCTCACCTCAATCTTTTCCAGTGAAAATTCTTGCTCAGATGAAATCTCCCATATGTTTAAAAGCTGTTGCATTCTTACATTTTAATGTTTCCCATTAATTGCTTGGATATTTTTTTTGTTTTTAATTAGAAACATGAAAACAAAGCCTGAACAACAAAGCTGACTGCTCACTTGTCCCATTTCATGGTATCAACCTGACATATTCATTAAATCTATAAAAGAATCGGGTCAGAATTGGAAGTGAATTGAACTTGCTGAAAGCAATACAGTGTTCCCAATCTGCTTTCAGACTGGCTTTTCTGTACCTGCTCCTTTCTCTTTGTATTAAACCATCTGTGTAATTTAAGGAGCCACTGCAGGTTAACCCCAGTATTATAGAACAGTGTGAGGCTTCAGAGTTCACTGGCTCCAAGCTGCAGATTAGGTGCAGAAATAAAAGCAGCAAGAAGGAAAGCTAACTTTAAGTACAGCAGCGAGAGGGATGTGAGATATTGTTACAGGTTGCTAAACTTGGGCCGTGCAAACAGTTGTGAAGTCACGTTTCTGGAGCGGGTGCTGAGCTATGCATGGGCAGCTTGTCCCTGCTCCCACCCACTGGGGCACGTGGTGATTTAGGCAGGGGGTGAAGGAGGAGAAAGTGGGAGAGAAATTGTGTCTGGTGGCACGGCACAGCCGGCCATCCCCGCGTGGGTGCAGCCAGGTCAGGCGGCGCCCCGGCCTGCCGAGCCGCCTGGCTGCCTTCTTAATTGTTTTCTACTCATTTATGATTTATTTTATGATTTCATATAACCACGTGACATTTCATAAATTCTTCACATTCCATAAATCATATGATTGGTGGTCAGTTACGATTTCTGCTGCTTTTGATGCTGCCACCTGCAGCGATCGTTGCTGCTGGGAGCCTGGGTCTCACCAGGGGCACCTGGGCACCCCATCCTGCCCAGATCCCAGCAGGGAATGGGGCATTGCTGCCCTGCAATGGTGACTGAGGCCCCAGCCACTCCTGCAATCGCTGCCTCCTCCCACCTTATGGAGCACCTTTAAGTTATTTTCTCAGCAGTGGATGTGCACAAGGTGTGCTGTGGCCAGTCTGATTGTCAGGAGTTGTGACAAGCATCCAGACCTCAGGCAAAGGCTTGAAATGGATGACCACGGGTGGTAGCTTCCCAGCCTGTGCTGGCATTTGACCCCAGGATAGCCAAGCAAGGGGCCTTTCTCATGCAGACCTGAGAGGGAAAGGTAGGGTACCCCTCTTCTCACCTGCTGGAGGCAGAAGTCACCAGGAGCAGAATCCTGCTCTGTGCCTCTAGTGGGCTAAGCTGGCTCCTTCTGTTCTTCCCCTCAAGGAAAATTCATATATCCCTATTAATAAATTACAATCCATAGTAAATGACTTGAGAGCAGTATTTAGTGGCTCTAGGGCTCTGCTGTTTATGAAACCATCCATTAAAATAATGTATTTTGCTTGTGTATCCTTGGAGTTAGGGAGGGACTGGTGAGAGTCTGAGAGCTGGCATGTGTGCAAGCTAGGGAACAGGCACATGACATTTTTGTGATAAGAGTAATATGACAGCTTGGCCTATAGCACGCCTGTTATTGAAACATCTAAATGACCTGAGAATTCATGGTTAAATGAGTAGACTTTCAGTGCCATGTGTAATTCCAGGTCTTATTATTTTTGCAGCACTAGCCTTCATAATATGCAGTGCAAAATACTTGCAATTGTCAAATTGCTTGTGAGAATTGGAAGCTGTACTGGACAATCGAATGAATTGATGGGCTGGCTACCACAGGCAAAGCTTGATTTCGAAGGTTGTGTAGATTAAACTATAAAAGATAACCTAAGGTCATAGATATAAAGCCTAATAAGAGCTTTCCTTGTAGAAAATTGTCCTACAGGTTGTTAAGAAGAATGGTGCTGAAATACAGAACAAAACTCTCTGGACAAAAATGTAATAGCAGGTTACACATGAAAAGCCAGATTCACCTGTGCAGCTCCCCAGAGTTTCTTCAGCACAGATGAGGTGAGGCTCTGGCCAGAAAAGCAGCTCCTCTGGGAAACTGCATCATGAAAAATCTGGCCTGCAGCCACCACAGTCAGGAGAGTGCTGACAAGCATTTTTTTGCATATATTCTTACTGTTATGCTTTGGCAAGTCACAAGCCAGGATTTCACGTTGTCCTGAAAACTGTGAGGGTGGTTTATTTTATTTCATGTATAGAATGTTAGTAAATGGCCCCTCTCAGGCAAGACTGCGTGGCTGTGGAAGGCTGAACTGAGGTGATGGGTTATTTGCAATGGCATTCTGTCCAAATTCGGTTTGTGGGTACGAGGGTGCTGTATGCATGAGCCCGCTCTGCACAATTCAAATCAGAATTTGAATTTGATTTTTGACACACTGATCCTATGTCTGGGTAGCTGCTGCTCTGCTGGAGGTCCCTTCAGGCAGCTGGGACTGAACGCCTGTGCCACGCAGCTGTAGCCGGAATACCCCTGGAGAACCCACACGAAATCAGGGACCTGTTGAAAAGAGAGGCTCAAATTAATTTTTCTTGCCAAAGAAGTAACTGTTTAATACAGGAGTTCAAAATTCTGTGCAGGCCTCTGACATGCTGCCTTAAAATTAAAACCACTGTGCCTAATAAAGAGGGGCGTGCGTGTGTGTCTGTGTGTGCCTGAGCACTCTGGGTGTGTTTGAACATAATGGGGTTTATTAGGAGCTCTGGGAGAAATCAGCCAGGAAGAGGCATGGGACTGGTGAGTTCATTTTACAGCATCGCCCTCCTGGTTCACAAACTTAAGATACTGAGGCTGTGGTGGAAGCTGAAGTGCTGTGGTGTGGTGGGACAAAAAGCGGATCCCTGGATCTGCGAACAGGCTGAGCTCGGGACAAGAGGAGCTGGTGCCCGGGGGGATAAATGGAAGCCCAGGGAGAGAGACAGGGTTTTTTTGTCTGAGTTTCCTGCACTGATATCTCACTTAGAGGGAAATTCAAGCCTGTGTGTAGAAACAGAGAAATAAAGAAGTAGGGAACTGGAGGAGGAAATTTCATGGATTTTGACTTTGTTTCTGTGCTGTAAGCAGACGACAGGGAGTGAAATGGCCGTGAGAGAAATGTAAAGCATTTGGAGCTCAAGCAATGGAAATTTGGTGCTAGGGTTCTTGACTCCAGGTTGATACTAAACAGGCAGAGGGAAGATGTCCGTAACACACAGAGTTGCTAGGTAAGGAAACATATGAGTATTTGTGAGCAGTGGAGTTCTTCATATATAAAAACTAAGGTATAATCAGATTTCTCATGTGCTGTATTTCTCAACACTTTAAATCACAGTTAATATTTGTAATAACAGCTAGATTCAGACCACAAAGGCAAAATATATATACAAAATTGCTTAATTCTAGGCCTCTAAATCCATTAACAGGCAAGAAGTAAAAAGGACCTGCCTGACAAAGATGCTCATGGCGTTGCTGTGCCACCTCAGTAACCTGAGCTTTACAAACAACTGCTGCATACAAGGTTGTAGCTGAGGTCATTTCACATCCCAAAAGCCAGCCAGAAAACCTCCAAGCAACTAATGCTAGACCTGTTCTTGCATACTTGGCTGACCTGCGGTCTATCAAAACTAACCACTGTTGGTGAGCTCATGGTTTCACTGAAATCTGCAGACTTTGGAGATTTCTTGTGTGTGTGAGAAAACTGAGCGATGTTTGGTGTGTGCCTGGAGGGTGGCACAAGATGGGGGCTTGTTTCTGTAGCTGAGTTTAGTGGAAACTCATTAGTGTCTTTGGTGGCACACTTGCTTCTCCAGCTCCTCCTGACCCCACTCAAATCCGTGCAAAAACTCTGGACATCGGAGGGTATACAGGGTGGTCTTCACAGCAAGCTTTTGAAAATTTACAGTAATGTATTCTTTTGACTTATTTGTGCTAAGGCCACGTACAAGAAACGCTGAGTAGAGTTGAAAGCTCGACAGAGTTTGCCACCCAAGTCTGGGTGGTAAATCCACCTGAATTGCCTTGCTCCAGCCCCTGCTCAGGCCAGGCTCCTGTTTCGTGGGAGCTGCAGAAGGACTGGCACAAACAAAGGAACTTTTGCTCATCTTGGGAAAGGAAAGCAAGACACCTTATTAAAGCTGAAATGTTTGCTTTAAAGATAAATTAGTTTACATAATTACTTTGTTGCGCAGGTGGGTTTTTCTTTGAATCCCTCCACTTTCTGTAATTATGACTCTGAAGTTCAGTCGAGGTTCTTTTGAATAGCTGCTCCCTGAAGAAAGTCTGTCGCTGCCAGTGATGTTGATGAGGTAAAGTGTTCTATCACTTCGCACATTTTTATTAAGCAGTGGGTTGAAAGGCAGCATAATTGGAAAGCCCCGTCGTATCTTTGATAAATGCTTTCTAACACTGCTGTGTTTTGCCCAGCTATGACAGAACCCATTAGAACGACATCTATTTCAGCTGTCGCCCGTTTGGATCTGCGCGCGCTCCAGGAAAAAAGGAGCGTTTCCTCTCCTCCAGGAAAGGCTGCAGGAGGGGAAGACCTTCCCCTATAGGCTTTGGGTGGCACTGGGCCACACGTGGCAGATCCTGACAGGATTTTTCTGCCTTGTTTTCAGTGTGGGCTTTTTTATTCCATAGCTGTGGCAGGAGTAGGAGGCCCTGCCAACTGGTGTATTTATTCATTTATTTATTCTTTTTTATAAATCTAGCACAGCAAGGTTCTGCTCTTGGATTTGAAATGGGGGCGCTACTTAATATAAAAAATAATCAGATAGGTGTGTGGCAGGTTTCTCAATGCTAACATTCAGCTTAATGCAGCGTTCTTCATGAATCATTTCCGCCGCTCCTCTCCCAAGGAGAATTTATGTAGCAGGTTTCTTTTGGCAATATAGAGGCTGACTGAATTTAAATGTAGGCATTATTTGAAAGTACAGTGCCAGCTGCAAGACTCTATTGTGTAAAAATTATAATGGGTAGTTAAAAGAACATTATTTTCATCTCAAAATTATTAATTTTAAAACTCCTAATAGTATTTATTTGTCACTTTTGGGGGAAGTCAGACAGAAACCCCACAGTTTCTCCCCTGTGCAGTCAATTTCTTATGGTAAAGAGCTTTTCACATGAGAAGAAACAAATTTGGATACACTTACAAATAAAACCAGGGTGAGTCTAAAAATACTAATCATCTAGAAACTGGATTTAATAAATGAAAATGGTTGGTTAAAAATTAAAATGGATTTTGTTCCTTTAATTATAAGCAAAAAGTACAGTGTGAAATGCCATTGTAACTGGAGTTGACAGTAAATTCAGCTCTGGATCAGACCTCACATGGCTTGAAGTAAAACAGAGATATTACTCTGACTAATTTTGCATTGTAATAATTATTTAATGCTTACAATGAAGCCTTGTCCTTAGGGTTTTATGCTTTAGCTGTTTTGTACCCACGCCTTGTAGTTATTAAGTACAGACAAAGCTGCCATTTTTTCAAATGGCATAATGTATATCAGTGTGTGTCAATGAAAAACATCAGAAATAGACATTTTCTGGTAGAATACATTAACTGTATGAAATCTGGAACAGTTTATCCAGCTTTGGAAGTCCCTTTAAGCAGTGCACAAGCCATAAATAGAGTTCCATAAGTACAAATGGCTGTCATTTCAAATATTTACAGATCTTAATTTTTAGAGGAGTAGAATTTGCTCCATTTGTGTTCCATCATAAGCTTTCAGTTAATTCCAAGCTTCTTCTCATATTAACGAACTAATTTCAGTCTATTGATCAGGAAGTACTTTGCAATGATTGTCTTGGTTTTATTAAACTACTGAAAATGCATGTATTTTGCATTTCAGCACAAGAGAGTTGTCTCGATTCTGTGACGTTTGGTTTTAGCCACCTTTTACAAGTCTGTAATGAACGGCTTAATGAAGTATTGAAATAGAATTTTGAGTGTTTGGGGTGGGGTTTTTTTATGTCAGGACCTCAGGATTAGACCTAAACACCCTGGTGTATCCTGGTGATTGTGTAACAGGATAAGTAGCAAGACTGGTCACAATAAATGCGTGAAAATTCAGAAGTCTTAATGCTCAAGGCAGGCATTGATGGTACAACTGTAGTTCTCTGGGCCCTAACTGGGG
The DNA here is from genome assembly GCA_013400235.1 of Oriolus oriolus. Classification (NCBI taxonomy): domain Eukaryota; kingdom Metazoa; phylum Chordata; class Aves; order Passeriformes; family Corvidae; genus Oriolus; species Oriolus oriolus. The sequence goes on along the minus strand of VXBT01009751.1, from coordinate 969,687 downwards.
GCCTGAACGTTTGATGGACAGGCTCATTTTGATCTGAATAATTCCATTTGAAGTTGAGGTCAGAATCATTCCTTCCTGAGGGTGGGAGGAGGCACGTGGGAGCTTCACAGTAATAATGCAGGGAAAATCATATGGCCACGTGAAATAACGTCATGGGCTGTTTCTTGCCCTTGGGCTGTAAGTCCTTACCCTTGGAAAAGAGCCAGATGCTCACATCATGTAAATCAGCGTGATTTTCACTGGCATGCATGCATGCGTGCCCGTTTACACCGCAGGAGGATGTAAGTAGTTTGGTTGGTTTTTTTTTTTCTGAAGCTCCCTCTAGTTGTGTTTCTTGAATATCATCTAAGTGCCGACCCTGTCAAATATTGTATTGAATATCAAAAGGCTCCTCCATCTCGGATGGCAGCTGGGAGAGTCAGCAAGGGTAGTTAGGCTGTTGTGAGACCCATGTGTGGATGTGATTTGGACGTGCAGAACAAACACTTATGACCTTTCCTGTACTAACTTCTTGCAATTAGGAAAGCTCTCTGACTCAGAAAGTTTAGCACTGTGTTTGGCCAGTACTTAATAGTTATGAATGAATTATAGATGGTCAAGCAAAAGTAGCATTAATTTCAAGAAAATTTTATTTTCACAAATATATGTAAGGTGGCACTAATATGAAAAAAACCCCAAAAACCATCTCACAGCCTGTCAGTGATTTATTTGTTTTTCTAGCATTAGTATTAAAACTAACTCAGTGAACTGGGTTGAAAGAGGAAAATCCCCAGATGTTATTTAAAAACACCAGTTCTAAGATCATATATGCGGCACGTTTTTACGAAGTTCACAAAAGAAATCTATGCATTGACCTCTTCCCCAGTGCTTACCTATCTGTATGTTCTGTTTAGAATGTTCCCGTGTACTCATCCCACGCTCACCAATTTTAATGCAATGTTACTGTGGAGGTGAGTCCTTAATTTTAACTGTTCAATTTTCAGATCAGATTAGGTATCCTTAGCTAATTATAAGGGCCCTGTAATACTTTTCTGCTCAAGAACCTCCTAATAGGAGTGGCTGCTCCGACAGATTGTCGTTAATCTGTCAGTAATGAGATTTTTCCCCGTTATGCTGAGTTGTAAGCTCTTTGGGGAAAGGATCATCTCTGTCCTTAGCACAGTGGGGCTCCGCTCCGCGGTGGGGCCGTGCGCTCGCCCTCCCATCCTCACCACTCCCATAAATAATCGTGCTTGACGTGAAGTAAGATGAGGGGAGTTCTTTGTGTGGGGAAGATCATTCTTTAAAGCATAGACAGCCAGCTAAAATGCTGGAATTGTTTCTCCTGGAGGGCGCTGGCCATTTTCCCTGCTGGGGTACAGCAGGCCGGCGGCATAGAGGGGCACGGACAGCCGCGCTGGGAGCGGGGCTATTTCCAGGGCCAGGGTGGCGTTGGTTGACTCTCCTCCTCTCCCCAGCACAGCAGCCAAGCTTGGAACAAGGCAGATTTTTCTGGCTGGCGGATGCCTGCCCAGAAAGGTGATCACTCAGCACCAGGCAGCTGTTCCCCCGCGCCCCCAACGCCCCCGCACGCTTCCCAGAGCTCCCGCAGCGATGTGCTGGAAAGCTGAGAGTGCTGTGGCCTCCCACAGCCCCAGGAACTTGAAGATGCCTATGAAAGAGCAGCCAGCCTGCAGCACTAAAACGAGGTAAAGCCCCATCCCTGAGGCCAGGAGCACACGGGCTTTAAAAGGAGATGGCTGGAAAAGGGTAGATACGGCTTTAAACTGAAGGAGGGTTGATTTGGGTTAGCAGTAAAGTAAAAGTCCTTTACAGTGAGGTGGTAAAACACTGGAACAGATTGCCTAGAGAGGCTGTAGATGCCCCATCCCTGCAAACATTTAAGGCCAGGTTGGACAGGGCCCTGAGCAGTTAATCTAGTTTAAAACACCCCTTACTGCAGAGGAGCTGGACTAGATGAGCTTTGAAGGTCCCTTCCAGCCTGAACTATTCTCTGATTCTTACACAGAGCTGTGACTTAGGCCCAGCACAGGAGCACAGTGAGTTTGGGAGGGTCCAAGAGCACTCACTGAAATGGGGAGAGCTGACAGTCAGGGTTAGGAAGCCATTAGCAGCCAACATTATGTCATGCCCGCCTTACTGCTGCCAGGCCAGGTTGCTGTTAGAAAATAACTTAAAAGTTCAGAAAAGCAAAAAAAAAACCAAACCCCAAAACAAAAACAAAAACCACAAAGAAAACCCCCAACAGTTGGGCTCATTTGCAATCACAGAGAAAGATGTATTTGCTTTAAATTACGCAAAGATTAAAAGTGCTGATAGTGGAAAAAAAATATCTTACCTATGGCACTTTCAGTTAACTGAGAAAGTTCAGCCAGCGATTAAACTGCTCAGAGGGAGGAGAGAACAGATTGCATTTCAAAGGGAAATTCAAGCGATGCATTAACGATTATTAATGTGTGTTATTGTTAAAATAATCATATTTATTATGGTCTAGCCTAGGGAGAACCAGCAAAAATGGAAGTCTTGTTCCGGAGACTGCAGAAACATGCACTCAGTAGGTGGTCCCCGGCCCGAAGAGCCTGCAGTCTAAATAGTCGTAGATGGAGTGGATAAAGCCCCAGCCCAGCTGAGGAGAGAACAGCAAGAAATGCTGTGGCATCTGCCCTGCAAGGGCCTGTTTAATATCTCTTGCCTAGTTCTCCTTCCCGTGTTTGCTATAGATATGTGAGGGCTTCTGTATGATCCTGACTGAAAAACAAACAAACATCTCACAGATGTGAGGAGTAGAGAATCGTTGATGTATTGCTGGTATTGGCTCTTGTAGATGTAGTGGAGGCCAAGGATGGGAGACAGGATAATGTGGTGGCTGCTGCAGAGTGAGCCACAGGCTTGGTTCCTCACTGCTTTGCCTGAATAGCAGAAGAATTTTACACCCACTTGCACAGACAGAAACATCACCCATGATTAAAAGCAGCAGTTGTTTATTTGCCACTCAAATATTTTTAATTGTGCCTATTTTAATCAGCTTGCTCTGCTAGGACGCTTGTGTCCATGGATGCTTGGTGTAGTAAAGGGTTACAGATGCCCTCAGGAAGTGATACCAGTTTCCTAGGTGGGAACTGGTTGGAGAAGCAATCAGACAAAACCCCAAACCAAGCTGGAATTCGGGTGTCTTCCCTGTGCATCCGGCCGTGCCTGCCATTACAAGCAGCTGTTTTTGCCTTGTCTTACAAACTGGTGTTTCTAAATGTGTATTCCCCCAGTGCTCTCTGTTATGCAGTCAGGACCACTGACCCCTAACAAGGAGTAAATGTGGTGGAAGAGGTGTTGAACAGCTTGGCTGGAGGTGAATCCCTGTGACACCCTCAGTGTGTGCACACTGGGAGAGGTTTGCTGGGACAGCTGTGCTGGGAGCCCTCCACAGGGAATGCAGGTTGTTCTGGCAAAAGAGGGCATGGGCCATCACGTGATGCTTGTACTTCAGACAAGATATATCTGCTGTAGGGCTTTTTTTGAAATTCACTTTTTGCTAGTATTTATGGCTTCATTAGATCCCATTTTGAGTCTAGTTTAGTTGAGCAAAGTTGAGGTTTCTCCCTCTCCTGCCATGGTCCCTACCTCAGTCGCCCTTGATCCACTGCCAGGGCTTCACAGTGGCTGGCCAAGCTAACCTGGAAGCTGAGAGGATGTGTCAGCATGGCACAAAAAGTATAAAATTGGTGAGCAGGGAGCTCCTTGCTCTGGGGCATGCTCCTGTGGCAGCCCAGTTCCAGCTGACTGTTACGGTGGGTGAGGCCAAGAACATCCCTGGTGGCAGTGCCTGACACAGCAGTGCAGGAAAAGTGCAGCAGGGAGGTCTGGTGGCTCCTGTGTGAGGAATAAATGCCAGTCCCACACGCTCTGAGAGGGCTGTGGCTTAGGCAATCCTGGTTTTCGTTGTGCTCTGGTGATGCGGGGCTGCCCTACTTGCACAGGGATGTAGCTGTGCTGGCTGGGGCATGGTGCAAGGAACTTGGGAGGCTCTCCCAGCCTCCCCAGCTGGTGAGGAGGGGAGGAAAACCAGCCCTGCACCGCCTGTCTCCTCTTTTGTGCAGCAATTGCACTATAGAGAGCAGAGGCCCCTTATCCTGCCTGTCTTCTTAGACTTACAATTCAGCCAGCTCTAATTATTAAAAAATAAACAAGCCTGTAACTGCTTAAGAGCCTTAAATCCCTTAAATGACAGGGAAATAGCCCCTGAACACCACCGAAATAGTCTCTTCTATGTCTGCCTATCCTGGCAGCAGATACAAATCATCATTAGTGGGTCACTCTGACACAGATCCCTTAATGTAAGTGCTACATTACATTAACAAGCGAGTCAACAATAATATTAGCAATAAATGAGAAATTAAATTCCTAGTCATTCATCCCTTTGGGTTTCCCAGTGTGTCTCTTGTGTTTTTCTTGTTTTGATCCTGAGCATTTAGAAACAAGAAGTGTCTTTATTTTGTGTCTCGTGGCGTGATCCCAGCCCATTAAAATGGATGACAGTACTGCTGTTGACTTCAGTTAGCAATTACTGTAGGAAAGAGCACATGGTGTGATTCAGAAATTAATAATAACCATATACACTAATTTTAAGGAGGGGATATAAAATTGAACTTTCCTGCTGAACTGATTTTAATTAAAACTGGTTTTTTCCAACGGTTTTTCCAGGAAAACAGATAAAAAGGTAATTAGCGTTAAATGCGAATACTTTTACTTTTCTGAACCAAGAGTGGTAGTGAGGGAGTCATCACTGCTAAGCAACAATAAAAGATAATATTTGTACACACTAAGAAAACTCTAAATGAGGAAGACTCCCAAGCAGAACTGGAGTTTTTGGCTGCTAATTTTAATGGAAGATGTGGTTAGACCCTCAAATGGCTCCACAGCCAAAATATTTAAATTGCTTTGTCTGTGTTTCCTGTTGCTAGATGTAGACTGGAGCATTGTTTTGTTTGTTTTGTTCAGATTGCAGCAGTAGCTTAGTTCCAGTATGTGATGGAAAATTGCTTATTGGACTCTCCTGATCAGAAAGCACTGATTATGGGATATTAACTGTAGTGCTTTTATGATGAAGACTATTAAAGACTGAACCAAAAACCACAGCCTCATTACTTTCAGAATTAATGCTCAGAGTAAACCTGCCTTGTTCCTGAAAGGTTAGTCTCCAGTGCATTAATTCCTTGGCTCCTTCTTGGCAATTCACTGAGTTGCACTGGTGGTCTGAGCATTTCTAATTTCACTGCCTCTTCACCCAAAGTGGGCCTGCAGAACCTTGCAGCTACAGCTGGGACAGATTGCACATAATCAATTATGGAACATTAGGTATTGCAAAATACAACAAGGCAAGAAAGGGGGAAGCGCAGTGCTGAGCCCTCCCTGGCACATGCCTGTAATTAAATGTGTACAAACCTTCCTGAAAGGGCAGTGGGGTGCTCAGCCCTGCAGGGAGGGCTAGGGACAGGGGTGCTCGTGGAGACTCCCAGCACTGCTGGGGTGTAGCTGGGTGCTCCCTCTCCCTGCACTGCCAGGTTTTGGCTCGCTGGGAGCAAGTGGGACACAGCTCCCTTCCCACCCTCCTCTGCGCACATCCAGGAGCTCGTGAGAATGGTTCTGTCCCCCAGTCCCCAAAGACACTTCTGCTTAATTATTTGTCATTTGGGATGGCTGCTTTGTTACTGGATACATCTGTGTTCTCACTTGGAAGTATCACCCTTATTTGTGGCTGGATGGGTGTCGGTGTGCACTCGGGATAAAGTGCCTGCAGTGGCTTCCTGGGCTGGGGAGCCCTGAGAGTCTCCTTCCCCCTCCCTGCAGAGCTCTGGAGATGGGCTGCAGGGTGCTCAGGCATGGATGAGCACCTTCTCCCATCAAGGCAGTAAAACTGACTCATAATTAACAGAAACAGGGTATTAAATGACGGGAGCTGCTGATTGAGGCAGAATAGGAGTTCTTAAGTTTTCAAGGGACTACGTGAAATCAAATGTTAAAAATCTTACCATGTTCCTCCATTGCGGAGTTTGGGGATTTTGTTTGGATTGTTTTCTTTCATCCGACCTTCTGTCAGTACAAATTCCTTTTTTGCAGCTTCCTTACATCTACAGAGTCTAAATAATGTAAAATAAATATTTGTAAACTCTAGGATACGTAGATTGTATCTTATTTATTCTCTGCAGCCTTTCTCCCAAGGAGCTGTTATCCTATGTATTTGTCCACCACACATAGACTCAATATTAATTTTTTTTATGTTTTCCACAATCCCAGCATTTACTTATGAGTATCATACTAGCTTTTCAACTAGTAGAATCTATCTAAAAGCCTTTGCTAAAATACTGATAACTGTGTCTTCTGGCTTTAGCACTGCTGTTGCAGTGAGGTCAGCATAATATTTTCCCTGTGGGTCATAGCTTGCTGACCAGTGTGGAAATTTATGAATTGCTGAAATTGTGATGTCAGTTCATAATAAATTCAAGCAAATGTGAAATTTTCATTCTTTCAATCATAAAGAAAATTCAACTGAAATTGTTGCAGTTTATGATACAGAAAGTTAGGCAGGACTAGTTGGAAGCAGTAAAATGGTTAAATCCATAGGAATATATTGGCTTTGTCTCTTGTCCAGTGGTTCTGCCTTCATGGGTGATCCTTTGCAACAGCAGCCTCAAGCCTTCCATTATGGGCATGTCATGCAATTTATCACTCAGGTTTGTAGCTTTTTGTTTTAGTACAATTGCTGATCCACTCTGGTCTTGCTTAAATTTACTGACTGTTTCTTACAGCTGTTCCAAGTTTTCCATGAGTCATAAAATATTGCACATAGGTCAGCTACTGTGAGAAAATAGTTGATGTTTGTTAGTATTTGCCCTGAAAGCGCAGGCAGGATGTCTCTCAGGGGTTTGGCCATATCTTTCATGGGGGTCAGACCCAGTCCAGCTGCGAACCCCGTGGTTCTTGGGTTTGCCTCCCATCCTCTACCAGGGAAGCGTGGCTCAGGTCTGAAACACTGAGCCACGCTTGGGCACACGCGTGTGAGTTACAGCATGGGAAATGAGCATCAGATTGTGTGCAAGCGGTTTCGAATGTATGCCGAGAATTCCTGAGCAGTTACTCGTACTGCGGAGGGCACTTTGAGTCAAACTTGTTTTGTCCCCTCAACTCCCGTCTGGCTGTTTGCTGAAGCACCGAACAGCAGTGTTACTCAGCATGTGGTCTGTGCATGTCTGGCAGTCCATAAAACTTCAAAAGATATTGTGAGAGGACTACACATTTCAAAACCTGAAACAGTCCAGTCCATGCTAATGTTCCCATACTTGCAAGTAAACAAACAAGCAAAAAAAAAAAAAAGTGAAGAAATAAAAGAGGCAAGTGATTATTTGATTTTTAGCCTTATATTTAATTTGGTGATAGAAATTGCAATCTTTGTGGCAGCACTGCAGAATTTTTTTTGAGAAGGTTGGCTTTTCCTTGGGTGCTGCAGGATTGAGGGTTGATTGTGTGGAAGCTCTGGCTTTTCCTTGGGTGCTGCAGGATTGAGGGTTGATTGTGTGGAAGCTCTGGCTTTTCCTTGGGTGCTGCAGGATTGAGGGTTGATTGTGTGGAAGCTCTGGCTTTTCCTTGGGTGCTGCAGGATTGAGGGTTGATTGTGTGGAAGCTCTGGCTTTTCCTTGGGTGCTGCAGGATTGAGGGTTGGCTGTGTCTGGAAGCCCTTGGCTTTTCCCTGGTGCTGCAGGATTGAGGATTGGCTGTGTCTGGCAGCCCTGGCTTTTCCTTGGTGCTGCAGGACTGAGGGTTGGCTGTATCTGGAAGCCAGGGCAGCCCTGCATACTCTGTGCACTTCAGTTCCTTCGCTCAAAAAGGAGAGCAGCAGACCTGGATAAGATTCAAAGAGTGCAACAAGGAGGATCAAAGAATTTTCCTGAGAACAGCTTCAGCACAAGCAGTGACTCAGTGGACTGCACCTCGTGGGTCCAGGAGTGGTGCCTCACGGGAGACAGGGCTGAAATCCGTAGAACTGAGATGCACAGAGAAGGTGAATGAGGAGCAGCTGCTCACTGCTTCTTCTGCCTGTTCAAGGTTTAGGTGAGAGGCTCAAAACAAACAAAAGGCACTAGCTCTGGGGACAAGCTCTAGTGCAGCTGTGAATCCCCTTGAAAGGTACAGTGGAAGCTGTATGTTTACATAGAGTCAGAAAGCAAAAATTCCCTGTTACATCCAGAGGCACTGCTTCTGACTCAGGACACGGTTGAGCTGCAACTTATTTGAATTCGGGAGAACTTTCTTGAGCTGTCCCTGCATTCACCTTCCTTTGGTAAGGCGTGAGATGCTGCCCTTGCTGGGCTTTGGTCGGGCCTGGCACCTCACCTCATGTGTCTGGGACCATTTTGCTCTTCAGTGCTCCTGTACAACAGGGGTCTCCTTGCTGTTCTGTTCCTGATCACCCAGCTCTTTGTCTTCCTTCAGGATCCTCTCCTTTCTCAGTTCTGTTCTCCCAGCCCATACATCCTCTATTTGTTAGGGATGAGAGAGGGTGGTGACGGGGCACGTTCCCTGTCCTTGGAGGCTGTGGTGTGTTTTAGAGGAAATTCAGTTTTTTCACGGAGAAGCAGCACACTGTATAGATGTCAATAGGGCTCTGGCAGTGTTTGAATTGCTTTGATTTGCTTGCCCCTATGTGTGCCAAAATTTATCTGAAAAGAGGGAAATACTGGTTACTTTATGTGGCACAGCTGTTGGGTTGCTCTTACCTCTCTGCTGTGCCTTTCACCAGCCCATTACACCTACCTGTAGTCTCTGATTTTCTGTGCTAAGCAAGCTCTTTGAGAAACTGTGTTTTTAAACAGCCACTACCATGGAACTGACACTTCAAAGTAACTGCAAATGTTGCAAATAATAAATAATAGTATAGCTATGTAATTATAATTTGATACTTAATTCCTTATAAAAGTGCCTTTGGGTCAGCCTGAGAATGTGCTGTGATTCGAGCAGTTCATTTTGCAGCTGCTGTGTCATCAGGAGCTTTTGTGATTATGTTTACAGTAAAAGGAAACACAACCACGGAACAAACTGGTGGTTATTGTATATACTAATTTATGCCTTCTATTTACAGTAGACCGACTGCAGTATTGATCTGAGCCTTTCCAAACCAGTTGTTTTGGGCTCAGTTTTGCCTTTTTTGCTCGGAATACCCTCAAGACCGTTCATATGAATGATAGTGTGTGCAATCAAAGCAGAATTACCTCAGGCCTCTGTGTATCACGCGTTCTGGGGGCTCCTTAGGTAGCTGAAGCACTGAAAATAGGACTGTCTTGCAGTACTCTAAGCTCTATTTTTCATTATACTGATCACTGCACATCACAGGGAGGAGAGGCTGGTTACCCAGCAGAGATCCCACAGAGCCGGGCTGACAGCACAGCCTCAGCTCAGCCCCACGAGGAGAACAGGGGCAAAGTCACGGTGCTGGAGCGAGTTCCTGAGGAAAGGCTTGACTTCAGTCTCTGCTGCAGGTCTGTTAGAGTAAGTGCAGCAATTGTGGCTGGAGCAGGGCCTTTCAGGGGCTATTTTGGGATTGAACCTATGTTTCTCTATGTAGAAGTTCAGTTTCATCCCCATAAATTCATAAAGAGGCTTTTGAGGACTGGCCTGTTGCATTTGTGGGGCAAGAAAGGATAATGGGACCTGTCAAAAAAGGCATTGTTGCCTCCTCGAAATGGTGGCTGCTGCTCAGCAGAGGCTCAGCAAGATAAAAGCAGCCTTAGCAAATCAAAGATCTGCGGGGAACATGTCTGCAAACACAGTCATAAAATTTGCTGTAATAGTTCTTGGAAAACATGCTTGTCTGTTTCCTCTTACTTTTCGCCTGACACTGGCTCTCACAGCAGCTGAGAGGTGGCAAAATTTCATCTGTCTTGAAAATTAGAATGTGCTTTGCTGTGACTTGCAATTGATCTGATTAGCTAAGCACGTTTGGGGTTTATAATGAAATTTGAAAAGCCGTGTTGTTCAGCGAATGGTATTGCACCTATAATTGTGGATTATGGAAGTCACCTCTTCTGTATAAGCATAAAATCTGCATGAGTCCAAAAGTGGTTGGACTGACATATCCATGAATAACCCAGGCAGATGATTTCATTAGAATTAGAAATTCTTAGATAGAATTAGAATGGGTTTCATTGATGTACTCCTATCTAACATAAGAATATAATATTTATTATGCTAAGCCTAAATCACTAAGGCTATACACAACTGTCTTGCAGTACATCATAAACACGATGCAGCAGTTCAACATCTTCATCAAAATCATTTGCAACTCATTTGTTTAAATCTGGCACTGCCTTGTGAACAAAATAAGAATTAACCAGCCTATGTATATTGAGTGCCTTTGTTCAGTGTATCTGCATGAACTAAAGTATACAGGGTTCAGAATCAGTTATGTGGGAGCATGAATAACTTCTCAGCTGATTTCATTTTGGATGCAGTAGGTTCCACTTTGACCTTGCATGCTAGATTTTAGTTGTAAATAATCAGATACATTTTTAATGACTATTCTAACGAAATGTTAGACATAAAATGGATCACAAGATGGTTGTGTTTAGTTTCTTTATTGTTATGTAGCTGTAATGGTTTTCCTGGTTCTGGTGCCTTTTCTGAGTGATGATCAGGACTACTGAGGTGCTTCATTTTAGCTAACAACAGCACCACATCCAAGCAAAACATTAAAAGTTTACGGTAAAATGCCAATCTCTGCTTTACAGCACTATGGGAGAGAAATTCTAGAACAAGAAGAGTGTACAGAACTGTGATTGTGCTTTTCAAAGCAAGTTATTTTAGAAAGAAAATATTTAAATCTTTGAGTGTATTTTTTTACATGGCAGAAATAGACTGGTAACACAACGAAAACAATAGTAGTAATAATAGTAAATATGAGAAATAATAGATTCTGTGTAGCAGCAAGCTTGAGAATCTTGCCTTTATTTTCTTTGCAGATGCTCTTCTGGGTGTAAGTGTGGAGACCTATCTGCTGGTTATTGTTAGGAGGGGAGCCTTTTGGCACTGTAGGGCATGGGGCTTGAGCAAGGAGGCAAGGGAAGGGAAGACACAGGTTCCCTATTTCGTGATCAAACTGTCACTGAGACCTTTGAATTTGGTGAGCTCAAACCAATGTGAATCGGCGTGACATGGAAATATTCCTGCCTGTGATGTGATCCTCCAGCCCTGCCTTTATTCCAGATTTTGTCTGATTTTAACTCTGTGCAAGAACTTTAGTGAATCAGATAGTGACTCTGGTGGCGGCTTCAGGAGAAGTTACTCATTTCTGGGGCAGGGATAACTGAGAGCCAGAGGTAAAATCCTGTCATGAAGTCCTTGGGGACTCCTGGCCAGACACTGCTTCTTGCTGGGTGTGACATTCACGGGCTACTAGTTTGTTATTTTCTTTATGATTTGCTCATTTATCTAGCCAAGACCTGAAAATTAAATTCTAGCTTAACCAAAACCATAGCTCCTGTTTATCTGCTAGAGAACTGCTTGTTCTCTACTAAGTTGTATTCATGGGGATTATAAATTATGTGTCCAAAATCTGTGAAATCTGATAATACTGTGAGATCAGATAAATACCGATAAATAAATACAGACAGACTGCAGTTTTACACCAATATGACTTTGTTACTGTGTTTGGTGATACTGCTCCATATTGAAACCAGAAGAACTCGTATGAGAAGCTTGATGACTGTGTGTAAAGTGGCTTGGAATTAGTTTCCTGCTGTGTGTTTTTTCCTTAGATTTTCAGAATTTTCAATATGGTTTCTCAAACGCAAAATAAATATATACTCTAAATATGTTTTCATATTATTATTTCTGGAGAAAAAAAATAACATTTCAAAGATATCATGAGCCTTGTGTTTTTAGGCTTATTTAGTATATAGCTTTAAGCAGTTTATTCTTAATTAACAGTGAGTTCTGTTGTGTTTGAGATCCAGGAGCAGTGTTTGAATTCCATGTTTGCAGAATGGGCTCTGACATAAAATTTCTCCCTTTTATCATTAGTGGGATTGATTGATGTCTTTGCTTAGCAGAAGGATTGCCACATGGATACAAAGACAGCACGTTTCTTGCTCTGCTTGAAGTGCGTGTCATGCCATTTTGCTTTTAAGCACATGGTTCAGAAGAGATGAAAAGGGAGAGCCCCTGCATCCATCACCTCGGGCTGAGCGCAGCAGAGGTGTTCTCCTTGTGTTCCTCTGGCACACGACTCGCCAGGAACTTTCACATAAACCCAGCGTCAGAGTTCCCTCCAGCCTGGGGAGTTTTACTGGGTCAGAACCAGAAAGGCTGTGAGATAAATCACGCTGTAAAAGCAAACAAACGGAGGCACTGAGTGGTCTAGCAGTTTCAGTCTGAAAAGATGGACTTTGTTTACTCCGGTTCTGTGGAAACCACAACTCTGGGGCTGTTACAGAGGAAGTTAATGACCATAATTTCTAGATGGGGGAAAAAAAGCCACTTCGTAAAGAGGAAAATCAGTTTCGGCGTGCAAGGGGAGGGGACGTTCCGGCAGGTGCGCGAGCTGGTGGCACAGGGTGGCCCAGCCCCGCTTCTGCAGCGCCTCAGCAGCTCGGTGGACGGCAGGGAAAAATGCTAACAATACTTAAAGCCAGTTTGCTGTCCTGCTGCCAATATTCCCTACAGCTGGACGCGCAGGCACTGGAATTATGCATCCCGGGTCCCGCGGCGTCTGGCGGGAACAATCGCGGCGCTTGTGGGGCGGCGGGCGCGCTGTGGGACAGCAGCGCCTTTGAGCGCGGCCGGCGGAGCTGCGCGCCCCTCTGTCCTCCGCGCACTTCATACCCGCACACTCAGGGGACGACGGAATCAATCAGCTCCTTGTCTCGCCAACGGGGCCCAGCTTTTCACAAGGGCTGCAAGGGTGTGTCTGAGAGCCAGACAAGCTGGGGATTTCTCTCGGGCAGCTCGTGGGCTGGTTTCAAGTTACTCCGTGTTTCATTGTCTCCGATTTGCTGAACCTTGGTTTCAAACGATTGCGCTGGTGCGCTGTGCTTCTTAAAGGCACAGGTTCTTCCAGCTGCCCCGGCCCACACGGGGAAGCACAGGTTCTCTGTGTCCTCCGCAGAGCCTGGGAATGGTTTCACCCGAGGCTGCGTACAGGAGGGAGCCAAAAACGTGTTGCTACCGACACACAGTGCATAGGTACAGGGGCTGGGCAAGGGAAAAATCTATTGGTTGTGTGTCTTGGATGAAAGAGTTTATCTTTCCTCTGTTATTTTTCAAAGAATAGCTGTATCATTACTCTAGTGAGTTATTTCTCTCTCTCTCT
>VXBT01009751.1:886677-956276 GCA_013400235.1 Oriolus oriolus | reverse complement strand
TTATTTTTTTTTGTAATTAATGTGGGCCAATTCAGTCGGAAGCGCTGCAATGTTTTGTGTTCCCTCTGTTTCATCATCTGACACTGATGGTGTGTCTGCCCGCTCTGGGACCTGCTGTCCTGTGGTGTGGAGTGTATCCCCCATGTTGTGCTAAATGCATTTCAAGAGAAAGGTCTCCTTGATGAATGTATTGCACAAATCAGACAAAGCTGCAGTGAGTTAGACACTGACAATAGATTATCTGGGCCAACCCTGAGATAGGGAAATCCGTTTTGACTTGATTTGATTTTTTTCATTATTTCATTTGACTTGGTGCCATTTTATTTCTGTGAAAAGGCTGAAGAAATGAAAAATATCTCCTACTTCATCTGCAGTAATGTAAAGATTTAAGAGGGTTTGCAGCTTCTTGAAGTTCAAGTGCTCTTTATTTTGGCTTGTGTCAGTGAAGGCTGCTACTGTTATTTAAAAACAGCAGCTAGAGAGTTGCTGGTAGTAACTTTCTGTCGCAGTGAACTCACAGGCTGACCATATGCTGGGCAAAGGATCATTGCCCTGCTCTGTGTTTGGGGTTCATTGAGGTCTTTTGGATGAAAATGCTTCAGTCAGATGAACCATTTTTCCAATGTTGTAAATATTGTTGTCTTCACAATTAAAGAACAAAGAATATTGAAAATAATGTTTCTATGCCTAGCAATTGTGAAAGAGGAGCTTTACCTACCTCTTCACTTATCTGTACCCACAAGCTGAAGTCCAAACACTGAAGACAATTCAAAGAATTCCTATACCAGCCCAACATACAGAGAACTATATTCATGTTTGAAGCATAGGTGCCTTCTTCAGGCATATTTCAAAACTGTTTTGTTGAGTTTCCTCTTTTTAATTAACCATCAGGGCTTTCTTTTTGTTTTCCTAATAAATAATTGCTGTAGTTTTGTAGCATGAAAAATGGTTCTTGTTTTTGATCTGTTTGAAATAATGGACTTGAAGCATTGGATGAGCACCATGGAAATAGCTTCCCCGTGTTTTTTCACCAGGTACAATAGCATTACTTGCCAGTTTTCTGCTTCCAAATCCCAGAGATTTTACTGTGCCCTGTCTGAGGAGTCATTTGAAGGGCATGCCTCCCTCACTCAAAGTAAGGTTTATTTTCCAAACCCTGATTGTCAAGGTGGCTGGAGGCATCTTTTTGTAAAACAATACAAAGATGTAACAGTTCAGTTTTACACTTTTGTGTTAAAAGTAAAGAATATGATGCCACTGCTTTAGGTCCTGCTACAGGCATCCTTAAACACAGCAGTGACAAATGAAATCAATTTGTGTAAGGTGGCTTTTTTCTTTTTTGTTTAATTGGTAAAGGATCACTTGATGATCCAAATGTTCTCCTGCATGAAACAGAATAAATGTGAAGTTGTACCAAGGATGTCAGGCTGCATTCCTGGTGAGACTTTTCTGAAGCAATCAAGGTTTCTTCTGCTTCTTGCACTAATCGTTAATAACTATGCTATTGTCACAGCTCAAAAACTTTCCTATTGACACTTCAATCATTTTTAAAGATCCTGAATGTTTGGCATGTATTAAAGTAACCTTTTGCACTCTATTAAAATTTAAGAACTGGTAGATTTTTAGTGAATGCCCAAGCAACTGGATCATGAAAGCATTACCTTGTGCCAAGGGCATGATGCAGAGCACTGATTCCTTTTTAACAAATAATAAGAAGTTTGACTTTTCATTTACACATTCTGCCAATTGCTAACAAGTTTCCATCTTGTTCAAACACTGAATTGATCCTAAGAAATTGAAAATATTGATTTAACCCTCTGCCTGATTTGTGCTGTGGGCACCTGCTAGTACAGTCTTAGCACATTACAATTGCTTGGCCGTAATTCCTCAGGGGACCACTAATAACTACCACATTTGTCTTTTCATCTTCTGAAATTATGCTAGCAGTTGTCCAAGTCAATTGTGATTCATTTGATACTGCTCTCCTTCAAGACATATTGCAACCAAATAGACTTGCTCACCAGTAATATATCTGATGACATAGTTAGTTCTAGTTAATTGACAGAATGATTCAGGCTTTTATGGATGGCATTAATTGGTCCCTGGTGTCCATGCAATAATTGACCAGACAGTGTAGGCTACATTAGCTTCTCATCCAGTCAGAACAGTGGTAAGATGAGGTAAATGTGGTACAAATGATAAAATGGCTATATTTTAAATCAAACATTTATAAACTATAGAAGTGGGAGACTGTGGCATCAGGAGGGTCTGAATAATGGGAATACATAAATGTCCACATTCGAGGATTGTGTTTTCTTTTTTTCCCTCCCCACCCAATTAACACATGTGGTAAGTCACATTTAGATGCCTTAATGGACTGTGTTTGAATCGTGGTTTAATGTGTAAAGCAAAGTAGATGGAAGGGCTGCTCGTGGTGTTTCAGCTTCTCTGTGTTTATATGGTACAATTTTAAGCCTGGTGTTAAGTGTTAGAAGGAAGTTAGAGGTAGAGCAGCCCCTCACTTTTACAGAAAGTTGTTGTTTTATTTTTCCCTCCCAGAAAAGGAGATAACTTGTGGAATTATTTTTACAAATTCCAGGTGTCCAAGAAATGCAAAGCCTGTGCTTAAATTAAAAGTGTAATTTGTTAGAAAAAGTGAGATAAACAAGAAAAGTGACATCAAAACAATACTAACTTACTAACAATACTAACTAAACCACAGCTCCTCTTGAAGAGTAATCATTCAGTGACTTATCACCTGCTTTTCTTACTCTCTGTTTTGTGTAAGAAAACCATAAAGATAAGCAAGGAGGGTCTGCTGGGTGTGGCTCAGGTTTAGAGGAATGTAACTGAGAAGAGACACAGGATCAGGGAATATTTTATGTTGAAAGGGACCCATAAGGATCATGGAGTCGAACTCCCTGCTCATCACAGGACTACCCAAAACTAAACCACAGGAGCTGAGGCAAAGAGCAGTACTGGTATCCTAGGGAGGTTCAGTGTGGGCTGGTTCAGGGGTATTTGTCTTGCAGGCCTATCTCACAGTTCATGGTGTACCTATCACCTGGGGCTCTGTTTACAGGTATAGGTTTTTAGGTCATACAGAAAGAAAATATCAAATATACATCTAGTGGGGGGAAAAAATGAATGGGTCAAAGGTTCGTCCTCTCAGTATATTTTCTACTGCATTGCCAATTTCGTTTTTAGTGCCTTAACATGGGACATTCTTTGGAGCTTGTTTTAAATCTGGAATGTATTTTCTTGCTTAAAAATTTAAACTTTGTTTTGTTAAGATCATTCCTCTGTGTATATTCTCACCAAAAAAATTTTAAAATCGGTTCCTCTTCTGTCTTTATGCAACTCAGATGTCTTCCCTGCCCCTGCAGGCTGCGGCACTTTTGCCTGTGCCCATGAGGCAGCCCCTGGCCCCCTGTGCTGCTCTCCCACCCCATTTATCAGCCCCTTTCATTCCATCTGCAGTGAGTGCGTGAGTGCAGTGTCTCATCAGAGCTGGCCCACAAACCTCCCCACAGCCCCCTGGATTACAGCCCTCTGGAGCACGGGAGAGGCACTTCTGTGGGGGTTTGTAGGAAAGGAGGATGTCAATAACAGGTAGGCTGAGCTGCTCTGGGAATAATCTCTACCCAAAATGCAGAGATTGCTGTGTTAATAAAGAATGCCAGCCACCATCAGCTTTGATCACTTCATTCACTTGTTACACCCCTTTTCACTGCCCTGTCCCTTTTGCTTAAATCTTTCCAAATTGCAGAGTTGTCACAACATCGATCATGCATTCCTTCAGCGTCGCGCTCTTGGTGGGTACTGCCAAGAACAAACAATAAAACCAGTCGTTGCCCTGCTTTAATTTTTATGAATTGTTGAATGTCCTGAGCTCCCACTGATTTCAGTCTTCTGGTGGGAATTGAGGGCATTCAGGGATTGCTGGGAAACTCGGCGTTTACACCATGTACATGCTGATTGCAATGTCTCCACTTCCTTGTAACTTCTTCACAAATCAATCTTTCCAATCTCCTAGTAATTTACTGCTCTCCCAGATGCCTTCAGCATGCTGGTATGGTTTTTTTTTGGAATTGATACCTGCATTTGTGTTGCAGGTTGAGTGTGTTGATACAGGAAAAATGGGAAAATCTTGAACCGGAGGAAGTCTTCTGGGAATGTGTCCATTTCTTGTGAAATGGGTCCACTTCTCTGTCCTTACAGACCGAGCCACATTCAGATGAGGCTGTTCCTAGATGAAGTGGTGTAGTTTCTTTGTTCCTGAAAAAATAATTGGGTGTTTATAGATGAGCCCGTTCCTGCATGGCTCAGTGGCTGTGTCTGCCTTTTTGGATGTGGGCACATGCCATCCTTCAGTTCAGTGCAATCTTCTCGGGCAGACAAGAGGTGCTGTGTTTCCCACAGGTCACATAAAGATTATGATCCTTCAAAACACTGATTTTGTGCAAAGGGATATTATTTCTGGGTAGAGAACCCTGCCCACAGGTTGGGTCGAATTTAATGTGATCTCTTATTGGAGGTATTGGATTTTACGTTGTAGAAAGCAATGCTGAACTTTCAGGCCAATGATTTCTACTGAGCCCGGTATTGAATGCTAGCTGGTTTTATTTCCCACATTTTAGGAAAAAGACAAGACATTTATATGAAAGAAAACAGATTTTTTTTAAAGTGTATTTTATTTTATGTCAGCCATGAAAATTAACCTACATTTAAAATCAAGGTTTTTATTTTACATACACCTTAAAGATGTCACTGACAATGACTTCAATGTAAACCTTTCAAATACTAAGGAACACAATTGACTTTAAGGAGGCTTAAGCACAGGGATTAAGTTTGCCTAATTTGTATAATTTGCACTGGTTTGAAGCTTCTCAAATTAGAATAAATTATAATAGTTAATATAACTTAATACAATTTACTAATTCCTAAAGCCATGTAAATATTTATTTAACCTTATAAAGTCAACAGTTTTACCAACTCAAATCTTTTCACCCATAAACATCTCGACATTGTAAAATATTAATGATTTCTACTTAATCCCAAACTCTTTTAAACCCAGGTTTAGTAAGATGCATGGATTGAGTATGAACCATCAGCTGTATAAAAGAACAGATGTAGGAACTGGGACTGAATTTGTTATTTTTGTCCACTAATGTTTCCAGCAGAAAGAGATTTATTGCAGGTTTCTGTTATCTCCTCTGTTCAATCACAGCCATGAAACTACAAGCTTAGAAGAGGAAAACTCCTTGATCCACTTTGGTCCCTGTTGTTCTTTTCCTATGATCTTTGCTTACCACAGGGACAGAGGATCTAGACGGCTGAGATTAATTTTCTGAGCCCACTGTTTGCATTCATGTTCAAATGCCATAAGCAGCTGGGCTTCAGATTCAAATTTGAATGCAACAGTAAAACAAGACTCTCTCGCTTGAATTTTTCTTTTGGCTACAGCTCCAAAGTGGTCCACAAGTGTCTGCCTGTATGTTCTCCCCAGTCACTTGTGCAAATCCCTTACTTGTTGTTAACTGGAGAGGTGATGTTCTTTAGCAAATGTCTTTAGAAACTTCTTGAAAACAGGAAGGAGGGCAGATGGGAGAGGCACACGACAAGTAGTCGACCCAGAGGTCTTCTTTCAGGGGTCTTGCTTGGGAATATAGAGAAAAAAACTGACTGGGATGTGATTTCTGTGGAGATTCACTTTGTCAGATGCACAACTCGAAGGATTTTCAGTGCTCGGGGAATCAACAAATAATTCAGGCATAAAAGTTTGTGATCTAATTTTTATAGCTGCTGAGTATATTTAGCTCATGTTCACTGTTGAATGACCTTACTTATGCGCACAAAAATGTCTGTCATCTTCACTTTTTTTTAATCTGGAGAATAAAAAAGAGCCTTTTGTCCAGGTACGAATGGGAAAAGATGCAAACAAAAGCCTGCTGGAATGGCAGATGTTACAGTAGAAAATAAATGCGAGGATGGAAAGATCTGAGTTATTGAATTTTAAAATCTTTTGCAAATTGGCTTACATTTTAATTGAAGTCTGTATTAATCTAGTGGAAATGAAAAGATGAAGGAGAAGCCAGGGTGATTGTTTTAAAAGCACTGTAATGACACTTTTGTTTTCAATCTATTAACTTGTTTTTTTAACAAGATTGGAGTATCAAGCACTGACAGGTGCAGAAGACACTCTGGATGAGTTTCTTTATCTATGAGTGAGTGCCATGAAGTCTCAGGCAGATCAGCAAGGCAATGATCCGCCCTGTGTAGGTTTGAAAAGGGATTTGTCCATATTGACTTGTCCTGAGTTTCTGGTAATAATTGCGTTGGCTGTTTCTGTTTCATCAAACATGCACACTCTGCACTGGAGCCTTCAGCTATTTGCAGCAGTTGCTGTGGCAGAAATTCAGTTTTTCTGAAGTATTAATGTGGAGTGTGAGAGTTTCCGAGGGACCCTTTTTGTTACTCAGATCTATATTTCTTTCAGAAAATGCTGTGTTACAACTTCAAGCTGAGTGTCTGATGTGATTAAGGTGCCTTCAGGGATTTGCTATAGTGCTTCTAATGATGCCTAAAAAGGCCAACCTGGAAACAGAGACTAGACAGGAGTAAGGGGATAAAGGTGGATATTTACTCGAAAGGCCTTCAGAGGCACACCCTGGGCAGGCCAAAGGCTACACCCGAAATGGACAAGTCACGAGTTCTTCACACTGTTATAGGTTTGGTCCATTTGCATATCAGCATAAATTCACCAATTAAACTTTAGCCAGTGATGGAACTGCCCCTCAGCTTGCCCCCCTCCTCAAGATGCTGGGTTACACATTTTGGGCCTGGGACGGGCTGGGTGTCCTTGGAGAGCAAGCCTGGAGAGGCTTTGTTATGTCTGTCTGAGCATGAGAGAGCAGCAGCTGCCAGGCTGCAAGGCAGCTCAGAGTTACACACTGGGAATACAGAATTTGAAAAATGTAAGAGTTAAAACCTAAGGCATCACTAAGAGTGTCCTTTTGGTAGCTGAGGCTTATGTTGTATATACCCTCTATGGGAGGACCACAAGAAAGGACTGAAGATATGGAAGATGTTTCCGGAAGTAAAAAGCTTGTGTCATAAAACAGGCTTCCAGTCAGTTTGGTGGGCACTGGCACGGGGCTCTCCTCAACCTTCACTCTGCTGAGCCTGCATCAGAAACAGGTGTCACTTTGTGCCCACAGCCTTATAGGAGAGGGGAAGTTCTCCAGCTGGAGTGAGGGATTCCAGCATGCCTTCTCTCCTTAACTTTGTTTCATTCTGGGTTTCAAGCAAAACCGTTCTTCTTGCTCCCACTCGGGATCTTGTTGCTGGTGTGTTCCCAGATGTGAGACGGAAGGGTCAGCTCTGCTTTGGACCCAACATCTCCCATTTAGTTTTGATTTTCAGCAAAAGATTCAAGTTGACATCATTTAACAAAGCACTTACATTGAGGAAAAAAATCAGTGGGGACTACATGGCATCAGCCTTCTGATATTTCCACCTCTATGCTCTTTTCAGCACCATCATGCTGGACCTTTGCACAAATTCCGTGGTTCCTCTTTTTAAATCTATTTCAGCTGGGAGCAAAACTTCACTGATAGGATTTTCTAGCTTTAATTCTCCTAACATTCTGCTAGTAAGAGCCAGAAAGGTGATTGATTGCAAGGCATTTGTTTGCACCGATTCTCCCTTGAAAGCCTCACGCCTGAGTGTGCAGCAGTCCCAGACAGCCCTAAGAGAGGTTGTTCTGCTTCAGGCTTGCAGAAACCTTTGGAAGTCCTTTTGGCACAGGATTCCCTTCTCTGTAGGTGGGAGGGTGGTCTCGTGCAGGCAGCTGTCCCCACTGCCCACTGGTGTCCATACAATGGGACAGGTCCCTCGGCTGCCTGCTGCTGTGGCAAGTTTGGTTTATAGGTACAGGAGAAACTTGAACACGTATTTCCTTTTATCTTCTTGTGGTGGGTTGAGCCTGGCTGGATTCCAGGCACCCACCAAAGTCTATCACTCACCTCTGCAGCTGGGCAGGGGAGAAAAAATATAACAAAGGGGTCATGAGTTGACAGGAGGCCTGGGAGGGATCACTCACCAATTTCTGTCATGGGCAAAACAGGCTCTGATTAGAGATATTAATTGAATTTATTGCTAAGGAAGTCAGAGCAGAATACTGAGAAGTAAAATAAGACCTTCCCCGCACACTTCCCTCCTTCCTGGCTCTACCTCCTCCCCCAGCAGGGCAGGGAGACAGGGAATGTGGCTTATGGTCAGTTCATCACAAGTTGCTGCCGCTGCTCAGGGAGAGGAGCCCTTCCCCTGTTCCAGCGTGGGGTCCTTCCCACAGGAGACAGCTCTCCAGAAACTTCTCCAGTGTGAGTGCATCTCACAGGCAACAGCTCTGCCCGAACTGATCCAGCATGGGCTGCAGGGGCACAGCTCCCTCACCCTGGGCTGCACCAGGGGCTGCAGGGGAATCTCAGCTCTGGCGCCTGGAGCAGCTCCTGCCCCTCCTTCAGCACTGACCTGGGTGTCTGCAGGGCTGTTCTTCTCACATGTTCTCGCCCTGCTCTTGTCTGACTGCAGTTACATCAGTGCAATAACTTTTTTTTTTCTCCTTAAATCCGTTATCACAGGGGCGTTGCCGCCATTTCTGCTTGGCCCAGCCTTGGCCGGAGGCGCGTCCATCTCGGAGCTGGCGCTGGCACTGCCGGACATGAGGCAGCTTCTGGCAGATCCTCACAGCAGCCACCCCTGTAGCTCCCAAGCTGCCAAAACCTGGCCATGCGAACCCAGCACGCTTCCAATGTTCCTCTTAAATCTGCTTTCACGTTCATGGCTGCTCTGAGAAATGCCATGGCAGCATTTCTTCCCCTGCTTTGCCTGACTTTCAGCAAGTGAAGTGTTACTGTTTGGCAGAGCTGGGTTCCTCACTGGCAGGGTGCAGCATGTACCTCTCACCCTGGGTGCAGCCCAAAGTATTGCTGTCAACATCAGTATGATCAGCACTGGGCCCGTGGGGGGGGGCTGCAGTGCCCTCTCCCATCTGGCTTAAAAAGAAAGGAAAGGAGAAGAAAAAAACCCAAATCTCTTAAGTCCAGGAAAGGGGGCCACACATGTTTTAATGACAGACACTTTTTAAAGCTTGTTTGCGTTTGGGTGATAATGTACTTTAGTATGGTAGGGGAAATGAGAAACTTCACACATGGCATCTGGAAATCCTTGTGGCTCACTACCCTCCTTGACAGCAATAATGTGGCTGTAAATTTCCCCCAACAGAAAACATGTAACTCCATCAGCCGTACCAGAAACAACCTTTCATTTTCTTTTAAATGGACGTGTTGTTTTAAATCTCAGCTTTTTAATAGCTTCATATAAACATTTGTGAGCCTCTGAGGTAAGTAAGTATATTTTTACTTCTTGTTCTTATGTCATAGTCTCACAGAATGATTTAGGTTGGAAAAGATCCCTAAGGTCATCGAGTCCAGCTGTTAACCTGACACTACCATGTCCACCAGTCCTTATGGAAAATCAGTCTATGGCTCAATTTAGTGTCTGGAGTGGTGAGTCCTGATACATTCACATGCCTCTCACAAAGATGAAAGGGGTGTCACTCTTGCAGGCACTCTCGATAAGTCTCTGCAGCACTAATTTATTCTCCTTGTGCACATGTTATAGCTAAGCCTGATGTCGGATGGAGTTCCTTTGGCTGACCCAGTGACTATTTCTTTGTCTTTTAGTAGCCAAAACCTGGTGTGTGCTAAAATGCTGATAGTGGTGTGATGGCCAGGTTCGGGATGGATTTGCCAGCTGCCTCAGGGAAAATGCTTTTACAACCAAAACATACAAAGTTTGAAATACAGTGCAGTGCTACGAAGTTTGTAAAACTAAGAAATTTGGTGCCCTGTGGAGTTGGCAGAAGTTGAGGTACAGTGTAGTAGTCTGTACACTGCCTGTGTTGTAGCAAAGCACAGATTGCTGTTTCTGTGCTTGCAGAGGCAGAAACTTAGGAAGAGGGATGCTGAGCACATTGCCACTGCTCTGAAATACCCTTCTGCCAAGGGATGCACCTGGACTCATACTAGCGTTAGAATATTGAATCCAAATACAGAGTATTTAACACTTTAAAATCCTTTTTCATTTGTTGGTCTCAGCTGCTCACTAATGCAACTCAGGACCTCCTCCTCACCTGAAACTCTTCTCTCTGTGTCAAAATGCATCCAGCCAGCCACTGGCCAAGGTAGAAGTGAGATGCAGGAATCTTGGTCAGAACTTTGCCCACTAGAGAGTAACACCCCTAAAACAGCCTTCCTGTGGTGTGTGGCAGCCTGCACAGGGTAGAGACTGCACACTATGGACCAGGCAGAAGGGAAGTGCTCCTTCGAGATGAACCCATATGGAATGGAGGGTTATCCTGGAAACAACCAGGAAGGGGGAAGGACTGGTGTTACTGGTCCTTACTGCTGAAGAAGGGCAGGGGGAGGAGAAGGAGGGAGCAAGATAGTAGGAGAGACAGCATGTTGAAAGAGGGGAGAGAAGAATGCATAAATTGCCAGCAATTAAAAGAAAAATGAAATCATTTTATGCACCAGAGATTACTGATTACCATATCAGCAGGTTGGACTAAACAGATGATGAAGTGTCATGAGCAAGCTGGGAGCTTGGTAGGGGCAGAAGTCTCTAAGCTACATTAATAAATGTTGACTGCAGTTCCAGATGTGTGTGTGTGTACTTAAACTTTGCTCCTCTGCTGCACGGATCTGCCCTGCTCATAGCTCCTGCCAGTGGGCCTGGTGATGTGGGGGCTGTGTTGGGACATGTGCCCCCATCCTGGTCCTAATGCCAGCCCTCAGCCCTTGGCCCCTGGAAGCGTGGATGTGGCACTTGGAGACGTGGTTTAGTGGTGAGCACAGCGGTGCTGGGCTAATGGACTCAGTGGTCTCAGAGGTCGTTTCCAGCCTTAATGAATCCGTGATTCTGTGATGGAACTGAGAAGCAGAGTCCTTCTGCTCCTTGTGAAATGTGCATTGTTGCTGTCAGGACTAGAAGCTGTTGGTATCTGGGGCTGCTCCATAGGATAACCATGGATGTGGGTGGGGGAGAGGCATCTTTCACAAACCTTTTTCACTATGATATGTAGAGAACTAACATCTGTAACAGGCAAAACTGTGAGGGGAGCACAGGGACTCGACAGAGCTGCAGCTGGAAGCTCAGTCTCCTCTTCCAGTCCCATGTCAGTGGTACTCAGGCACAAAACAACCTGTGAAGCTTCTCTCCTGCTGCATCAGGCCTAAAGAAAGTGGGATTAAGAATTACGTGTGAAACTGTGTTTGCACTTCATTACTCATTTATCCAAAACAAACAAGGAAAAGGTTTCCAAATGTACACTTTTTGAATAAATGTTATATAAAGCAAAGCCATGAGCTGGGAAGCAGAAGAAAGTAGTGATTTACTATAGAAACAAATAAGTGGTAAAAAGATTATAAATAACTGTGATTTTCTTTTGGTTCTCTGGCATGTCCTACCCCTTAAATTATTTTTCTTTTAAGAGCCCTCCCATCAACCAAAACAACCACTGTAACTAAAAAAATATGCAACAAAGATTACAAATATTAGTGTTCTAATGCATTTGGTGGCTACACAAAGCAAAATTTTCTTACGATTCTCCAAGATAACCCTGCAGATTTTGAAAAGCATGAATGGGGCTTTTCAATTATAATGAAATCAGCAGCATAGTATTTACCCTGCTTGGGATGTACAGTGGGATGCTGGAGCCTGGGGCAGAGGGGCAGGGAGAGCCAGGCAGGCATTTTTCTCTCTGACAAATGAGTAGGTTATGAGGAACACTTCCAAATTTAAACAAAATGCATTATGGTGCAGTATTATTTGATTACTCAGCTTTTCATTGTTGTATCGCCTAGCTGAACTTCAAAATAAGCAGTGGTGTCTTCTGTTCTGTAACAGTTTGTGGTGTTCTGATACCTGAGTTTGTGATGACATTAAGGTTTCGTTTTCCCCCTTGGACTGGTGTCTTGGGAATCCTTCAGAAGTGCAGCAATATTGTTCTCCTCCGCTTTAGTTCAAACATCAGTGACCAGTTGGGTTCTGCAGGGAGGCAGGAATGGGCAGGAAGTATGGAGAGGTCTTCCTTTAGGCTGACGAAAAAGAGTTAAAGGAGTCTCAATTTTAAACATGCTTTGAGACTGAGTTTGCAAGAAATTACTTACCCTGTAACTCAAGTATGTTGTAGGTCTCTCTTGTGGGTTTGTAATTGGTGCAAAATATTTATTGTACTGTAGCTAGAATGACACTGTTAGCTATAAAATCTCCACAAAATGCTACTTTGTGCTTGTGAAATAACTTGGAAAGCAAGGTTGGTGTTGGATGTATCCCAAGCTCTTTCATATGCTGGTCAAACGTTTCTCTGCTTGGCCCATCTGGTGTCAGAAGCTGTCATCTAACACAAACCAAGGCCAAATACCCTGGGCATAATGAAAATTTAAATACCTTTTGGCACCTGCTGTGAAAATAAAGCATCTTAACTGCCTGGGACACAGACACCAAGTAAGTTGTAAGCTAAACAAACAGTTTTTGCAAGGAGTTCCATGAAATCCCAGTGCAGGGTCTGTAGAGCTGAAAATGAAGGCAGCTCATCAGGTCTTCCGTTGCGATCCCACGCACAGAGCTGCATGGCTGCAGGCTCTGGATGTGGCCAGAGCCCCCATCACTGAGCGGGAGAAGTGACCTGCTCTCTTAAAATCTCGTTACAGTAAATGCTGAGCTGAGAAATCACGTCACAGCTTTTCCTGTGGGTCATGTCATCTCTGGAAGGAATGTGCCTCCCAAACGCCTCAGCGTGGCTTTCTGCTGGTGCTGCTGTAGGGCGTGGTGGAGCTTACCACTGGTGTGGCTGCAGCTCACTGGTAAACCAGGCAGAGTTCAGTAACATATTTGGCAGTGCACAGGTGTGTGTTGTAAAAGTGACGGATTTTCTGGAGGCTCCTGGCTGCCAGCACTTTGGGGTGTGAGCCTTGCAAAGAGCAGGACCTCTGCGGTTTCCACAGCCCCGGTCTGACAGACAGACAGGCCTTGGTTGCTCTCAGCAGGAGCGAGGGTGAGATGGCCCATGGGTGTTTCTGCACTTCTGCATCTGTTTGCCTGCCTGTGTGCACTGATTTGGCCATACAGATCTCTCTCAAAGCCATGTTGTATAAACAGTACAATGCTATTCTGCGAGGCCAGCCTTTCATTAGGTCACTTTGTGCAGCCCTCTCTGGGTCTTTTAAGTACCAGCACTGTGTGCAATATGAATCTGGTCAAAAGAAGCCTGCCGTGATTCAAGCATCTGCCTTTTACAGTTCTTGAGTCACAGGCTCATACTCAGAACCTCACCGAAGCATCAATCCACAATTTAATGTAATTTTTTGGCCTTTTTAGTCATCTCTCCCTGAACTCAAACCACTTTTTTGGGGGTATGTGCAGCTTAGAAACCTGGGAGCATTAAGGTATACATACAGTTTAAAGTGGTTAGAACACTGTAGTTGTGTAATGCTCTAATAATAAACGTGGGGAGAAAAGGATACTTTTGTGGTAGTTAAAGTGTATTTCTTAGAGAATGAACAATAGGAAGCAAACCAGCACACAGGATTTCTTCTCTGCAAATAAGCGTTACTTAAACAATCGTAATTCCTTTAAAAATGAACTTCATTTTGCCTAAGAGAACAAACAGAACTGAAGCCACCTACTGAGAAATTCCATTTTGCTAATTTTTATGTATTCTAATGCAAATAGTGGTTTTAATCCCCTTAACTCATCCATCATGCATGACAGGTCAGCCAGCCCATTGTCTGTGTCTTTGAAGGATTCCTGTCCAAATCAGACTTTCTGTCAGCAGCGCTGGGCGAGAGTCTGCTCCTTTCCGAACTGCTCCTGTCACTGAGAGACTGCAGCTACCTCGGAAACCAGCCCGGGAACTGCACATGGAATTCGCAAAGAGGTTACTGACAGTTCCCATCAGAGCAGGGGAAAACACCCACAATGTCAGATTAAGGACATCTAGGTTTTTGTGTAATCTACTAAACATCTGCAGCTGATCCAGAGATATGGCAGAGGTCAAGTTTGGGGATTTTTTTTTTCTCCTGTGGGGATTTCTTTGTATGTTCTGAAACCTGAAAATTGCTGGTTGTTTTGAAATGCATTTTTGGTTGCAGTAAAATACAGTTTATTGTAAGTAGAAAATTATTATTAGGCCCCCCCCCCAAAAAAAAAGCCGTGTATTTTTGTAGCATTTAAATTTTAATTAAATGGGGCTTAGAGTAAATTGTAAAACCTTCTTTTGTTGAGACAACCGACACTGACAAAATATTAATTAATGAATATTCAGAGAGCTCTCTGGATCACTCCTCTCTTTTTGAAATACATTCTGCCTGTGTTTTTAAAAAGTCAGAAGCAGAAAATTAATATGTGGACTATTATTTTGTGGACTATTTCCCAGTATGAAGACCTGCCAAACAGAATCCAATGCATTGCATTAATGTCAATGAACACTTTTGAACCAGATGTGTCTATCGGTCTTTTTCACTGTTTTCTCTAAAACTGAAGCTGGGATAAAACCCAAAGATTAAGACTTGACATGAGGAGAATATCTTTCTGTGCTACTATTAGGTCATTTCCCTTTTGCTGTGTAAATTAAATTGTGGTCTTGATTCAATCTGGGATCATTTTATTGTTGTTGGTTTTAATACAATACACAAAAAGTTCTTTTCTTTGGAAGTATCATTATGATATAACTTCAATGAGTCATTGTAATTGTTCGCTCATTAGCATCCGAAGGGATTATTTCGGTTATTTTGTTTCTGGGATCTTTTCTTTCCCCTTTCCTCTCGGGCATCCCAGTTGGGGTACGCCTTGAAAGCAGTTAATTTGTGTACAGTAATATTTAAGTGACTAATTGTCTTTTTGTGTGTGTGTGCGTACACACACGCCACTGGGGCAGCCCTTAAAACCCGTTTTAGGAACCCGGAGGTCTTTGTCCCCTCTCAGTCCTGTCCTTCCTTGCATGGCCACTTCTCTGCACGGTCCTGACCTAAATTATGAGCCAGACCCCTGGCTCCCAAAGGATTCAGAGCACCAACAAACTCCAGCAAGTCGAAGACACACAGTTAATGTTTTTGCTCCCATCCCATTCCCTGGGGACTGTGAGACCTGCCTGTGTTCTTGGCCCCAGCCCTCTGACACTTACTGCTGCTTAAAGAGAGGAAAAAGAAAAAGGAAAAAAAAAGAAAAAGAAAAACAGGGAAAAAAAATAAAAAGAAAAGGTGTAGGGGGGATCAAGGGAGTGTTTGCATTGGCTCACTTGGCAATTAAAAATACTTAAGTGAAAGAATTGCCATGAACTTGCCCGAAGGGCTATAATAAATAACATCCTGCATAACTGGTACATACAGTGTGCTCTATGGTTTTGAGTGAAATGACCGTGTTTGTTGGTTGGGGATTTTTTCAGAATTATAACAGTTGGAATTCAAATAGGCTTATGTTTCTGTAATTGTGGTAAACATATTTTAAAAATCGCTGTTTGATCGACTGTAAATATTACCAGTTCAGAGGTTAAATGCTGTTGTTGAAGTCGCTCAGGGAAATCCAGCAGAAGTGTAAATATGGCAGAAAAAGCTTAACAATATGGCAAAGGAATATTTGCTGACTTAAGAGTGCAGGATCAACACCAATATTTTTCCAGTGATGCTAAACCTCTTGTAACTGCTAAATTGGATTTGTAGTTGAATGAAGTATCAGCTGCTGTTGGACAAGCCCATAAAGGCCGGACGGCTGGCCTTTTGTAGGCAGGGCTTAGAGGACGATTGATATGTTTTAGCACTTTTGGGATTATTGTGATTAGGAGGAAGCCATTCTGAATGATAGAGAAAAGGATGTAAAAAACACAGCCCACAGCTGGTAAGCAGCATGTGTTTGCTATAAGGAGAGGTCATGACTAGTTGATCCTGCTGGTTCAGGCACTGATTGACAGTCAAGAAAACTTGATATTATTAAGCAGACCCTTCTTTCTTCTCCCCCGTTTTTTTTCCTCCTGAAGAAATGATGCTTCTGTTGCATTAAGTCAAAGTATTACAAAATCTGGAACATTCACTTGTTGCAAGCTAAATGTTCAGAGACACAGCTGCGAGTTTGGAGTTGTTAAAATATCATGTAGAAATTAGTATTCAACCCATATCGGTGAGAACAGTAAATAGGAGTTACAGAATTAGCTCTGGTGTTTCTGTGTTTGCCTTTTTCATGTGTTAGTTTTAACAAAAACCCTCTTTGCCATCTAGTAGAAAATTTATGCTAAGTATGAGGAAATTTCAAGTCTGCTGAACTTGTTGACTATTTTGCGCCTGGTATAGCCAAGATTTTTAGCCAGGAACAATATGTGTAAAAAAATATTTTACCAGCCAGAAAACAGCTTTATCATTTTATTTCTGTTACCCACCTGCCTCAGAGGACATGTAGGTTATTTCCTCTTATCTCTGCTATCCACTTGGAAACGTAGAGCTGCTTTTTTCTCCTTTTTTTTCTTTCTTTTTTTTTTTTTTTTCTGTGAGCAGCCATCCAAAAGCTCGCAAATGCACATTTAAATAGTTGTATCTCTGACTCTTTTTAGCGGGGCTGTACCTCTTTCAAAATTTGAGTTTAGCATACCACACAGGAAAGAACACAAGCTTGCCAACTCCCGCTGAGCGTTTTTTCAAGCCTGTGAAAAGAATGAATTATTCAGCAGTAAGCATGCTTACAGCTGGCCATTTGGGAGCTTTGATGTGCGAATCAGGCGGTTGCATGAATGCCCTTATTGTCATGTTATGTGTACACAGTGTGTGAATTATTGAAAATAGTGAGGCCTGAGCCTCATCTGGTAGAGATTACAGTGCAGGCATGCTGGGTGAAGGTCTGTAATTGAAAATCCCCAGATGCTGTTTATTTGGCCTCTGTCACGTGGCCCTTCTGCAGAAAGCTTGGCTGAACAAAATGCTGCCCGCCTGGGAAGCGGCGCCCAGCCCCCTCCCGGCCCAGCACAGCCCAGTGTGCCCGCCACTTAAACACCTGCCCATAATATTTTTAAAAGCTTAAATTAGATTTGCCTATAACGTTTAAATAGAGGATGCCTTACTTAGAGGTTTAAACTGCTTAGCCAGTTGTTGACTCGCAGAGCTCTTTTATCTACAAGAGGCTTTTTGTTAGCCAATTTAGCTATAAGGCGTCTTCGGAAAGCGGCGCTGCCGAATTTGAGGCGGGATCTCCCAAAGCCGGATATTCTGCTGGCGAAACAGAACAGAAAAGTGCTGGGGCCGAGCACCATGACAGAGCAGCTTTTCCTCCGCAGGCCGCGAGCTCTGCTGCCCAAGGGCCCCATGCCCACCTTCTGATGAGGGAAGGGTTCAAACCAGCACATCCCTGCTGACGGTGTCCACGCCTGGGACAGTGGGATCTGGATCCAGCCCGCGCCGGACAAAGAGCTAGGTGCTGCTCGTGGGGACTGTCCCAGGAGAGTGCTCAGAGCCTGCTTCCTCACTGAGCAAAATTCCCACTAGCTCTCCAGATTTGGCCCCCAGGCACATGGGCAGCACTGTGCGATCACCAGGCCAAGCAGAAATGGAGTTTGCCACAACTGGCTGAGAACAGATTTGCTGTGGGGTAAACATGGCCGTGAGAATGATTTCAGAGATGAAATTGTGCAGCTCTGTCTCCAGACTTCGCAGTCAGGATGGGAAATACCTGTTTTGAGCCACAGTCTTGTAGAATTTGAAGAAATTCATAGTATTTGATTGTCTGAAAAAATACGCTCTTCCACTCAGTCATTACTTGAATTATTTGGCTGAGAATGAAAACTTTTTAAAATTAGCTGTTCATTTTCAAGTTGCTAGCCGGCTTTATCTCCCACACTTGCCTATTTTTATCCCATTTGGGTAGTGCCTATTACTGGGAGCTGGGAGGGCAGAAGTTTAATTTGTGTCATTAATGTTCTAAATAAAGACGCCCGCCAGCCTCGCGGCTGCTCAGGGACATGATGCACCAGCTCCCTGCCCTGTTGCCTGGG
Organism: Oriolus oriolus; assembly: GCA_013400235.1. Classification (NCBI taxonomy): domain Eukaryota; kingdom Metazoa; phylum Chordata; class Aves; order Passeriformes; family Corvidae; genus Oriolus; species Oriolus oriolus. Next base: position 938,179 of record VXBT01009751.1, on the reverse strand, counting down.
TTTGAGCAGTGATGCCCGTGGCCAGGACAAGGGAAAAGGGACACAGTGTGGCCAAGAGATTGTCCACAGCTCGTGACGGTCCTGGTAGAGCTGTGTGTGGTGCTCTGTTGGCTCCCCTGAGGCAGAGGTGGTGGTGCTGTTTTTGGCCCATGAAGGGGTTGCCAGTTACGCCTTCCCCAGTCAGGGATGGATTTTCACCTTTGAGGGCATTGCTCGTGTTGGATAAGTGGGGACAAACACACCCTTAGCACCAAGAGTGGACCCAGGAGCCTCATGGAGACCTTTGTGGGGGCCGGTGCTTGGCTGCTTTAGGCTGTTCTTGGGAACAGCGTTGGTGGGGGAGACTCCCTGCACAAGGGCTCTCTGTTAGAGCAACAACTGCCTCCCCCGGGGAGGGGCGGTGGGAGCCTCCCCACTTTGCAGCTGCTTCTGCTTATTTTGAACAAGAGGAGCAGAAGTGTCAGCTCTGTGCTGCCTGAGAGGTGTCCAGGATCACTACACACTCCCTGTTGAGGGTGATGGCGCTCAGAGATGGGGCAGTGGTTTGGGAAGGTGGAGGGAGCCTGTGTGCCGCTGGGCTGCCCTGGGGACTCGGCTGTTCCCTTGGAGGGGCCACAGTAGAGCTTTGGCTCTCCACAAAGCCTCACAGGTTTTTAGCATCGGCACTGTTTTCTAGCTGAACTCTCCTTTCACTCCATGCCATTATTAAAAAAGATATCCTGTTGCACAGAATGCCTCTTCCTCAGCATCGGTCCAGGGAGAATTATGCTTTGCAGTTGCACTGATGGCACAGAAGGACGTGACAGATAAAGCCTGAATTAACAGGGGAAAAGGCAGACTCCAAGAAGCAGCCTATGTAAAATATTTGTTGTGGTCCTCTCCTGATCTTTTCAAGATCCTTGGAAAAGATTCCTGTGCTGTGAAGATGTTTTATCTAACCAGGCACCTCCCCATGCCTCTCTTTGATACCTGAACCAAAACATTCAAAGTAGGACACTGTCATAGCGAATGACAAGAAGAAAGAGCTGAAAATTTACAGTTCATAAATCTGACTCCTTCTCTTCTGCCAGGCAATTTCCCAGTATATGACAAGGAGACAGAGGGAGGGTGTGTATGGAAAGTATTTCCACAGCTGAGCTCTTCTAGAGAAAACAGATCTATTTATTAATGAGCATTTTTCACCCTAAGGTTTCTAATGGCCAATTAAAGAAGTTCCTTGAGCCTCCTTTTGTTTCAGACTCTTCTCATTCCCAATAACAGGAAAGGGTGTTTTTAGGATTATTAAGCTTTCCTTTCTTTAAAATCCTCTTTGGGCTTTAGTTGATCTGGAGATAAGATCATTTCTGTCCCTATCTGTCAGAGCTGGTAAAGAAGAGCACCAGTGTTTGGTAGATAACATTAAGGCTGTAAACTTTTAGTCGGGGGCATCTATCTTGTTTATGTCAGGCAGTGCTTCTGTTTGTGTTTATGGCTTTTGGTAGCCCAGGAAAGAATTTGTGTCTTTTCGGATCGTTGTGGCCAGGGAGAAGGTATTTAGTGAGGCTTCAGTATCTCCTGCTCTGGCTGAACCTTATGCATGTGTCTTTGCCATGTTGAAAACATGATGGTAAGGAAAATATACGTTAGGCTTTTACCTCGGCCACTTTTTGTGGTTCCTTGTGGAGTTCCTCATCCCTGCAAGTTAAGGCAAATTATTCCACCCTGTTGACTCTTCTGGAGTTAGGCTGTGGATAGCCTGCAGCTTAAGGGAAGCAATCACTTGCCAAAACTACAATCTTGTTAGTCATAGCCCTGCCCAGCTGGATAATGGCTACAGAAACCCCCCTTGAGCCAAGCACTTCATGGATGGACTGGGGCTCAACCAGAAACAGCACTCAAATAATACAGTCTAGACTTTCAGTGCTTGGTGTTTTTAATAAAGATGCTTTTCCTGTCAAGTGGCTGCCTGGGAACCTGAGCTTTCCTTTAAAAACAACTTTTTAGCTGTCTTGTCTGGGAGGAGAACTGTGAGACCTCAGCTGTGGCTGAGGGCTGCATAGGGCTGCCTTAATGGGCAAGGGGTGGCTGGAGTGACCTGTGCTGTGCCCAGGTATTTGAAACATCTGCAGCACAGACAGAGGGACAAGAGATGGCATCACGTCCTTTACGTCACCTTGGAGCATCACTGGCCTTGCACAGTCACCAGCTGCTGATCAGAGCAACCTGACAATCTTTTTGCAGCAAAAAACCCCATTCTGGCTATTAATGTGTGCCTCCACTTAAACATTGCAAAGCAGGTACTTTCTGGAGGCGGGGCATTCCCCAATTAAATCAAAATGTGCACTTAGAAATATAAAAATGTCCATACCACCTATCACACTGGTGACTGCAGGAATGTGATCTCTGCATCTCACCAGGCCGCAGAGGGCTGCTCTTGCAGGCTTCTGTTTGGGCTATGAAGGAGAGCACAAGAATAGGGAGATACAGAGGTGTAGTGTTCCCTGGTTTCACCCCATGAACACAAAGGCACTTGTTCACTGCAAATGGCAAGCATCTTGTGGGCACTGCAGGCTGCAGAACTCCTGTTCAGCCTGAAGACAAGGCCTTTGCATGAAATTAGATAACTACCTGCTCCTCTGTTTGCGTACGGAAATCCCTCATTTGTGTGCAGAAATGTGGCTGGTTTGTGTAACTGTTTGCTCACGCAAAATTTACCTCTTGAAGTTTGTCCTGAGGAGACCTGCTGAGGAGTTACAAACCAGTGGCATGTTGTGGGAAACGTGGCACACAGTCTGGACCAAAAAAACCCTGCAGCTCTTGCTCTGAAGCACGTTGATATTTCATGTTCTGGTACCCATTTAGCAAACGTGAAAGAGACAGGAACCACGAGACGTTTGATACAAAGGGTGTAAAATAAGGCTCGGATGGGGAGACAGAAGAAAAATGTCTAGTTTGACTAAATGTCTTCAATCTTTCAGTCAACGAAATGCCCCTCAAACAGGCTACTTCAAAACTTCCGCATCTCTCCTCCACAACATTAAAACTGTAAGGGTTTGAAGCCCTGGCTGATATAATAATTTTCTGCATTCCCCATCTATGTACTCATCCACTTCAAAATAGCTTGGTGGGTGACAAGTTATTTTCTTAACCTCCTCATTTTCAGCTTGCTGCTAAATCAGTTTTCTCATTTTCTACGCACAGGCTGCTTTTCCCCTGTGCTGAATGCAAATAGCTGCGTAACTTAGGACTTGTTGAACAAGTGTATTTAAGTTATTACAACTCATGGCAAAGTAACATAATATGCAGTGAAAATAAACAGGACACCACATAAAACTTGTGTTATCTTCCATGTCAGCAGTACTTAGGAAGGAAATTATTTGGATAGAAAATGTTAGTTTGCATTAGGTAGCATAATGTGTGACTGAAGAAGAGTCAAATAGCCATTTTAGAGACTTGCAAGTATTTCACATTTCCAAGAGAAACAGAGCTCTGAATAACAAACCACCGTGTTGATCGGCCCCGCTCCCACAGGAACTTCAGCGCTGCAGGGCAGCCACTCACTCTCGTGAGTAGAGTTAAGGGTGTGATTGATAACCTGCTGAACTGGGGCAGTGATTTCCATCACTGGAGGAGGCTTTCTGGCAGGAAGGACAGATTTTGCTGTCGTCCTTGCAGAATTAAAACTTGGAGAGAAGCTGTCACATCTGGGTGATTGGCACTTAGGCTCAGGTAGCACACGACCTGCTCAAGAGCAGCCACTCCTCCCCACAGGGGTCCCGGGGGACAAGCAGCACCTGGAGCAGGTGGAAGCAAAACCAGAGGAGCCCAGACCTTGTGTCAGCCCCAGCATGGGAGGTTCTCCAGTGTGAGATCATGCTGGGCACCACTGCTGGCCAAGGAGGTGCCTCTCTGCCTGCAAACTGCTGCAGGGCTTTGGTGGGGAAACACTGAGCTCATGGTCCTCTGCTGAGTTCCTGTGGCACATGCTGTGCCTGTCAGGGAGATGGAAGGGAAATACTGGTGAAAAATGAGAAATGCTGACAAATTGTTTGCAAAGGTAAGTGGAGTAGGTGTAAGAAAACATAAACCTGGTATGCGTGGAGCTCGTGTTCAAATGTGGTATTTTGATGGTGTTTCTGGGTGTGATGCTGCTTGTCCCTTACCATGAATTTTTCTTTGTTTCAGGTAGGAATGAATTGATAGCCAGATACATCAAACTTAGGACAGGGAAGACACGGACCAGGAAGCAGGTAAAATAACCCAGTGGGGAAGTATGCATGTCAGTGAATGACAAAACATGGCATTTTTGGCTGCAGTGGCTGTCTGTGCTTCAGCTCTGATGAGATGATGTATTGACTTCACTATTCAGATTAAATACATGCTGTTTAGAGAATATTTAAAACTCTGGGGTTTATGCTGTGGTGGTTTGAGGATTCATTTTTTGTTAATCTGTCTGTACATGAAGCTATTATCCCCCCGTATTTCATAAAAAAATTCAAAAGTTGAAGCAAAACCATAAAGCATTATGCCTTATTTCTCTATATAGTATTATAATATGATTATTATTTTGAAATGGTAAATAATGGAACTTGTTAAAAGTTAAGAGAATTTGGCTTTATAATGGAGGCTATGATTCTTGGATATGAGAGGTAAATAAATAAAAATGATCTAGAAGAACTGATCATGATCATTCTCTCAGTTGATGGCCAGTAGTTGCTACAAGATATAAAAATAATTTTAAAATTTCCCTAAGAGCCTTTGGGCTCCTGGTCTTTGACCATGGTAAGATTTCGTTCAGCGAAGGGTCAGAATAAACCTTAAAACAGTCTTAAGTTTTTTTCAGATGATTACCACATAACCATTAATTTATCTCATATGACTAAATCCATTTGTTTATAATATTCACAGCAATCAGCAGCCTTGCAGAAGACACATGTAGTTCATGCAGTGGTTACTACACCCTTCTGCTGTTTAAAAATGTTTCACAAATAGAAGAGTCCCCTTGCTTTAACGTCAGGCATGAGATTCCCCTTCTCCCCATGCACGTGTGTGACAAAGGGAAGGCAGAGGCTTGCACACTTGCACGCTCTGCATGTTCTGCAGTGCAGGGAAAGGTGACACTGGGTCACACAAAGATGCCAGCACTTGGATTTGTAGCTTTTTGGGTGCTGTTTTGCCCTGGGTGGTGTCCCTTGTCAGTTAGGAAGGAAGCATGTGTGTGAGGGATGAAAAAAGACATCGGAAAGGGGGTGAACTGCAGCACATGGAAAAGGAGCAAACCAAAGACTGGCAAAGAAATCACAAACTAAAGACAGAGTCCCGAGTTCTGCCCTGCCTTGCCCATGTGGGCTCCAGGAGTTGGAGGTTATGCTGGGATTGTAAAGCTGCCTCAGGAGTCAAAATGCAGAGCTTGGGGTTAGATGCTTGGCCAGCATGTGCCAAGAAAGCAGGAGGGCTGTGATGGCTACGTGTGGTGATATCTGCCTCGGTACTTGTACATCCCTCTAGAGCAATTCATAAATCACTTTGGATTGAGTGCTTTAAAAAGTTTGTTTGTCGCTACTCTGGAGTTTTAACTGAGCGATTAAATGTTACGATTGTGCTTCTTGTATAACCTTTAACACCACTAATATTCCACTGAAAGCAAAACAAATGAATGTGTGTGAAAACTCAGTCTAGGTGTTTGACTGAAAAATTGCTCAGTAAGCAGCAGTATAACTCTGAATTACTGCAAACTGGTTCCTGAGCTGCTTCTCGAAGGTGGCCTTCAGGGACTCTGCTCATTGATGCATCACTGTTTGCTTCCCTACTGAAACACAGGCTTTTTGGTGCTATTGTCACAGAATAGTCTTACAGAGGGAGGAAATCATCATTTCTCCTTTTCTTTGGCGTTGTTCTTTCCCAGACAGGAATTGTAATTAATGTAGGAAAAATGTGCACCACCTGATCTGGTATGTCCTGGGTCAAATGAGACTAGGAGATTTCCCTTTAGTGGTTTTTGCCATCACTGCAGGTTTTAAACCTTCACACAGAAGGCTGAAGGATGCTGAGCACTACCAAGCGATGCTGGGCAGCATCGTTAAATCCTCATCAGCAGCAGCATGGATTCAGTATGTCCCTGGGTAAACAGGAATGTGAATTTGGGCCCAGACCCTTCACTGCACAGGCAGCAACTTCTGACCAATAGCTGGTGTAGTGCAGGACTGGGTTTGCACAAATTTCTGAGCAAAACAGCCATGGGCCAGACCTGGGCATCACTCAAGCTGATGTCACGTTACCGGCCCCCAGTTACACAAATGTTTTGTGGGCAGACTTGATGCTGAGATTACCAAGGAAACCAGCAGGGGTTCAGGGACCTGTGTTGTGCCAGTATTTTATCATTTGTGCCAGAATTTAAAGCATTTCAGTGGAGTCAAAATGCAGCCTGAGTCTCCTCATTGGAGCTGCAGAGCACAATAAATAATGGATAAAATTTCTTGGTGCCAAGCTATGTCTCGAGCCTAGTGGCAAATGGTCAGAGTGGGCATCTGCATCCCCAGCAGATGGGATAGAAGTCCTTTGGGCTCCCCACATGAGAGCTCAGGGCCTGGGCATGGATGGGATCGGTACCAAAGCACGTGGGCTGTGTCCAGCTGAGAACTGTGTCTTCTATCTTGTAGCTGAATGCACAACCTGGTGGGTTACACTTTCTTTCCTTTCTCTTTTTTTTTATTTCCTTAATCAAGTCACTGCAGTGATGACCTGTATTGCTAAGCCTCGGTGCTGAGAGCTTGGTATCTGGCTGGGAATGTGGTATCTTTAACAGCAGAGCTTACTGAAGATGCAAATAACTTCCTCCCCTCGGAAAAGTTTCCTTTTTTTCTTTTTTTTAAAGAAAAAAATAGACATTTAAAATTTGATTTGCTTTTTGTTTTTCTTTTGTTTGTTGTTTTTTTTTTTTCCCCTATAAACCTGAACAATGTAGGTGTCTAGTCACATACAGGTCTTAGCAAGAAAGAAAGTTCGAGAAATTCAAGCCGCCATTAAGGTACGTTTGGCTTGCCCAGTTGTAGGGGGCTTTTCATCTCCATGGTTACAGGCTTTTCCTTTGTTTCCTCCCTTCCCCTACCCTGCAGGTGTCTAGTCACATTCAGGTTCTTGCCAGAAGGAAATCTCGTGATTTTCATTCCAAGCTGAAGGTATGCGCTTTTCTGCTTTTGGGCTTGTGGTTGCTATGCCTGTCCCTTCCTCCTCCCCGCGGTGATGGGCGAGCGCTGGGGCTGCTGTGCCTGTAACCTCCTTTTCCTGCATGTGGGAGCTGTCTGCGTCTCTTTGTGTTTAATCCCCGGGTTCTGCACTAGCATCCACATTAAAAACGTTGTTTTAACACTGTCCAAATGCCAAGTGAACTCCTCTTCGTAACAGCTCAGCACCTAAACCTGATTTTTAACCCTTTGGTCCATTTTTTGTTTTACTTTTTAACAGTTGAGTGCTAGGAGTGTATTTAAATACACAGGGGTTTGTGTAGATGCTTTTTATCTTTTTTTTTTTTTGCCTTTTCCAGAGGAGTAATTGGGGTAATTGTTTTCCATTCCCAAATGTTTTTTGTCTGTGCTTCTGAACTGCCACCAAGAATACTTAAACCAGAATACTTAAATCATTTATTCCAAGTGCCAGAGAGCACAGCTTATCCAGATTGCTCTATGGTGTTTCTAGACTACAATCTAGTATCACCTCAAGTTATGCACTGTTTACAAGATTCCCTGAAATTTAATTTTTTTTAAAGTAAATTATTGACATTTAATCTTTGGAGAGCCTCAGTCAGAGTCCTGTTCAGGGAATATTAAGTATGTTTGCTTAATCTGACATGATGAATTGTATATGTCCCTGTTTTCTTTGCCTTCCATAAAATATATTCTAAGGCTAAAAAGAGCCTCTTGGAAATGCTTAATAGGGGTTTCTTGGATTGCTTGTTTTTCAAGTTTTCCAGCAGAGATCTTGAGATTTTTTGAGTTTTTTCCACACTATGTAAAAGTGGAAGAGGAAGTTTTGCAGTTTTTGCTGTCGATTTTTTTTTTTATAAAAAACGAAGGAACTTGTAAATCTTTAACTTCCCTCCCGCTTTTTTTTTTTTTTTTTTTTTTTTTTTTTTTTTTTTTTTTTTTTTTTTTTTTTTTTTTAATGTGAGTGGATTTTTTCTTCTTCTCACCCGGATGAGAACAAATCATGTTTTTGTTCTAGCTGGAAAGCATAGCGTTTCAGGAAGTGATCTCCTGATCCTGAGCGGTGAGCACTGCGGATGCTTACCCCCATCCTTGAACTGCAGAGCAGGAATAACAGCCTGGCTTTGTAACAGGCCTCTCTGACAGAAGCACTGGGTTTTTCATGGGCAGCATGCTGGCAAGCTTGTCTGGCTGTTGGTGGCTGGCTCTTTAGCTGCACTGGCTGAGCAGTTGGGGTTCGTAAAGAACAACTAAGACAACTTAAACATACTGCTTTTTAACCGAGGGTGCAATAATACAGAGATATGTAGCATTTTAAGCTCAAATTGTCAAGCCTTGATGCCTAAAATTAAATATGTAAGTAGGTGGCCTTACTTTCAGAGGTGCTCAGCACCAGCAGCTCTTGGAGTCTTAGAGGGCTGCAAAAACCAGAAAGCCCACGCAGGTACTAGATGCAGGCCTAGGAGCCGAACACAATTATTGGATTTACTGTTCTAAAATATTTCCCTTTCTGAATGACCGAAATACCTTAAAATGTGAAGACACTTAACAAAGCAAAGAACATTTTTAAGTACTGCACCTGCTGTATGATTTTTATTGAAGCTTTCCAAAGAAGAAAGAGGTAGCCAAACCCTAAGAATATTTCCTCTAGTCTAGGTGACATTTGCAGTAAATAGAGATCTGGAATGAATTTTCATTTTAAGGAGTTGCCTGAAGAAGGGAAGTTATTTTGTTTGGACAACAAAATATTTTGTAAGGGCTTCATACCTTGTTGCCCTTTCCCACCTGTCCATGGGCTGCAGCTCCCCCAGTGCTGAGTAGAAAGTGGAGCAGCTGCCATTTCACTGCTAGGAACTGATGGCTTCAGGAAGATTCCCCAGCTCCAGGCCCTGACACTCTGCAGAGGTGTTTGCTTCACCTCTCTGTGACACCACGGTGGGGACAGAATGCACATAGGTGACAGAGGCTTGCCAGCCCCTGGCCTTGCTGACAAAAGCTACTCCAGCCCTTCCCCCATGGGTCTTGCTGCCTGATGGGTCGCGGGCTGCTTGTCCTAGCCCTGCTCCTGCGTGCCCGTGCTGCCCGTGAGATTAGCTCCCTCAGGAGCCCTGACACAGCCCCCAGCCTCAAGAGGACCCAGGAAGGGTGAAGGAGCCAGGCTCTCCCCACCTCCCTCTTCTTTTCCTTGTACTGGTCTCAGGGAGCCAGGTGCCATGGCATGACACCTGCCCCCTTGCACTGGTCCCTTCTGGAGAAGGGGCAGCCTCCCACAGGCCTCTTTTCCTCCCCAAATGGAAGAGATGAAACTTGGATGTCAGAAGGTGCCATAAGGGAGCTGTCTTACAAAGAAGAGAGCCCTCATTCCTCTTGCCTGCTGCAGTTGCTCCCTGGAAGTGGTAGAAGCTGCTGGTTTTGAACCTGAGATGGAACTTTGCTTCTCCAGACATTTTGTTAGTGCTGCTTCCTGTTTTTTTATTATTCCTGTATTGAGCCATCTGTGTGGTCTGCTGTCACACAGAATCACCCAGAACCATGGACCAGTTAGGACTGAAAGGGACCTTTTAGTTGGACTAAAAGAAAGAGATCTTTTAGTCCAACTCTCCCGTGCTAAAGCAGTTTGCAGAGGACTTCAAAAGCTGCCTGAGAAGGACATCACTGGTGCAAAAGGAAGACAAGGTGGATGCATTCCAGCGCCTCTGAGTGCTCGTTGTTTCAATGGGGACCAATTTTGGCAGCAGCCTGGACTGCCCCATCAATATCCTCGGGAAGATGACGGGCTCTTGCTGTCCTGGAGTGGGTGCTGTCTGCATTCCCTGGTGAAGGGGCAGCCAAGGAGAAGACAAGGCACACAGGTTTTTACACAACTGACTTTTTACACAAGCACATAGTGACAGGACAAGGGGGAATGGCTTCAAACTGAAAGAAAGTAGGTTTAGATTAGGTATTAGGGGAAAAAATTACTGTGAGGGTGGTGAGGCACTGGCACAGGCTGTCCAGAGAAGCTGCGGATGCCTCGTCCCTGGCAGTGTTCAAGGCCAGGCTGGATGGTGCTCGGAGCACCTGGTCTAGTGGGAGGGGACCTTTTAACAAGTCCCATTAATAGTGGGGTTGGAACTGGATGATTGTTAAGGTCCTTTCCAATCCAAACCATTCGATGCTTCTATGCTCCCACCCAGGCCAACTCACCCTTTTAGCACTGAGCTGCCACTGGTAAAACCTGTGATTGGTGGCATCCAGGGAAGCAGTTACTACTTAAAAAAAAAACCCCACATGCATCTGGTGTCAATATTCTTTTGAGATGTGTCTGATCTGGTCTGTCCCATTGGCCCCAGATCCTGGCCTCTTAGTTTGATGAAGTGTTTATACAAATAACCCTTGTTCCCCAAGTAGCTGCTGAGTTTATTTTGTACCAAGAGATCTTACTGTCCTGCCTTGGTTTGAAACCTGCTCGTGGAGAGGAGAGAACTTGGGCAAATCTTGTCGTGTTTATCTTCTGCAAAAATCCACATGGATGGAAGGATTTCAGAGCTATCTGCACCCATGGCATTGGGAGCTTACTAAGAGGCTGAAATCTCACCTGCAGGCCATAAAGTCTGCTTGATCCAGCAAGTCCCTTTTCTTCAGTGAGAAGTGCCTGCAGTCGCTGTGGATGGATGGATCTGATCCTTAACCCGCAAGACAGCGAAGTTCCACCCATAAATGCTATTGCTGCCTCTCAAGACCACCAGTAAAGAATGTCCTCTCAGCCCTTCCAGGGATGTCATACATTTTAATTCTCTTTACAGCAGGAAAATACTCTTATTTTAGAGATTTTAATCTTAATATACTGAGGTTATTAAAATCTTCCTGAAGTTAGAGAAATTTAATCTCGTGAAAACGGGAACAGAGGCTGAGATAAAGTTGTCCTTGGAGACAGATCTGAAAGGCGGCTCCTCTTCATGGCATTTCCTCTCATGCAGAAGCTGGAGGAGGCAAAGCAGAATTTTTACACTCCAGTGTTGTGTTCCTGTGTCAAATACACCAGTCCATAGTGTCAGGTCACAGCATTTGCCACCTTTGCACTGACAGGGAGCCAAAGTCCCCTCTGTCCATTCAGGAGAAAAGATGGATTGGAAGCTGTACATAAACAGAGAATAAAGGTGTTCACAGCAGGATGTACATCTATCTTAGGCTTTCATATCAGATTTTTTTCATAGTGCGAGATTAATTAGACAGAGACAAACCCCCCCCCCCATTAAAATGCCTACAGTTCACATGTATTACATGTTTTTAAATCCATTATTCTACATTCTGCATTTAGGGATAAAAAGAAAATATTGTTGTCAATTATAAAATGCTAAAGATAGCTCTATACTTTTTTAAATGAACAATGATAAAAGCCTTGAAAAATTCCCTTTGATGTGAATGGAGTCTTCAGCATTTTGAAATACAATAAGATGGATTAATTGCTACTCATTAGGCAGCAAGTTGGGACAGCTTTGAATGCGCATTCTCTTCTTGGCATTAGCTATTGCCTGGCTGAAATAGCCAGCTTTTGTATTTACTCCTGTCTTCTCTAATAATAAGCAAATTGGAGATCAGGGCTAGAAACACTGAAGTGCTCTCTATCTTTTGTCCAGAACAATTGTATATTGTCATGATTTGTTTATCTTTTTTGAGCTACAGCTAATTATTGTAAAGGTTATTTGAATCAATACGAGATCTGAGCAGAAATAACATCTGCAAAATTGCTTATTAGGAAGCTATTTTATGCTAGTGTTACTGTAACATCCATTTTGTGAACAAATTGTTGTTTCTTATGTCTTTTTTTTTTTTACATGAAAAGTTTTGCATTTTAAATGCTGGTACAGGTTTTAGGGCTTCTTGAATTAATACTCTTCTGTTGTGCTTACTTTTCCTCATACTATCTTAGATTTTTTTTTCTCCCAAAGTCATAGATACCATGGGTATTCAAAGCCCCATTTATCATTCTAGGATAATAGTTTTTATTTTTTGCTTAAGAACTTGTTTGAACTGATTGATTGAATTATTCTTCTGTTTATGTTGGATTAAAAGAAAGTCAAGCACAAATCCTTTTGTGCTTGTCATGTAGAACTCTTGTTTCATGCGGGGCTTTTATAGATATTAAGATTTATAATTGGATGATACTGGGGAATTATTATTATCTAATTTAACTATGTATTTTGCATTCCAAAACTAATTGTGAAAAGCAAACCTCAAGGGCCTGATTCATTAAAAGTTGTAGTCTCCTTTCATTAGATGCTTAGAGCTTATATCTTCCGAAAACAGAGTGTGTGCAACTGCAGCCAGAAGCAGTCGGCTACAACACGAGACACATCTTGATCTCCACTACAGAAATGATGTTTTAGGGATTTAGTGGAACCAGACCAGTTTTCCACTGACTGTACTCTAAATCCACCTTGGAAACATCCATTACTAATGATGTACCACAGTGCAGAAGAGTTTTATAAGTGGAGGGGAAGGCAGGAGCCTGAGTGCAGCCTGTTGCTTACTGCAGTGCCATTCCTGGGCAGCAGGAATCCCATCCGAGCTCATCAGTTAAGCAGGGTCAAACCAGGTCAGGGCCAGATGGGACCTATCCGAGGAATACCTTAGGCTCCAGCAGGATTTAATGATTCAGTAGGAGATACTGTCCCCCCAAGCCTCTGCTGAACCTCAGCACGGGACTGCAGCAGGCTGGGCCAAACTTTAATTTTACTACATCAGTGTAAACCACTTTGAGCTGAAAGAAATTGCTCCAGCTTTACAAAGCAGCACAAGTGAGAGCAAAACCAAACTCCTTCTGTCTTGGACAAGATAGGAAATTAAAATCTTAACTATTTGCAGTCATTAAAAATCCCACAATGTTCCTGTTTTAGAGTAGGGGTGTTAACCCATTTGTCCTGGCCAAATTCCAACCTGGGTAATTACTGTAATCTGCCTGTTTAAATTACCCCTGCTGTTTTAATTGGATATATTACTTCTCTTGCTGCCTAAACTGTGATGTAATACCATTGTGTGTTATTAATCAGTTACCAAGTTCCATCCCAGAAGTGGCTGCCTCGCAGTGATAGGTAGAGAGACTCATTCCCTCCTGGTTACGAGTGCTCTCTATTACGGCCTGAAAAACCCCAGTATATACTTGTTTTTAAGTGGCAGACAAGCTAATATTGCAATCTAAATAAGCAGCTTTAAAATGTGGTTATCCCGTTTATTTTTGAAGACCATGAAGTCTGCTTGATTTTACAAGCACAGGCAGCCACCTTGCAGGTCTCCAAAAGTACCTGGAGCTGAAGTTGCTCTTTTGCCAATGGAACTGAGGACCTCTTAAGTATCTGTATTTGAATTTGATTTCTGTCATGTAAAGTTACTTTGAGAAAAGCTGATCGTCCCACTGTGCAAAGATTCCTAAGCCTACAAAAGGTGAAACTTCCCGTTGATGTGTGTTGGCATGAGTGTGCTGGTGTCCCCGATCATATTTGTCACCAGTGGGAAGCTCTGTGGGGGTTGTTGAAACTCCTCAAAACTAGCCCTTTTGCAAAGACTGCCTTTCTGAGCTGTCGTTCTAAAGGTTTTTTCCTTTCTCTCCATCCTCCTGAAAATGTAATCAGTCAGAGAGGATGAGATGAATGGCCCCGAGATCATTCTCGGGTGAAAAGCAGCGGTTGGCAAGAATTAAAGCACATCCCATTTCCTGTCATGAAAGGAAAGACGTTTTCTCCCTCCAAAAATCTCTGTCACTCTTCTTAAAATTCAGGATCATCAGATTCACTGTAATGGTGACTAAGAGCTCCACAGAAGATATTGAAGGAAGTGTAAATCTTCAAAAATTTTTCCTAGTTCTTCATTTAGGGTGGGATTTGCCTACCATAACTGTTGCTGTGTTGAGTGTCCAGGCTCCTGCTATAGTTCTTGGATGGCAATAACAGGAAGGAATCCACTTTGGTTGGTTTCAGTGGCTCATCAGGCAGAAATCAATCTGGAGCTGCACTAACACTAGCAGAGAATTAGCCGGAGACTTCAGAGGGATAAAGCAGGACAAGTGAACAATTTCATTGACATATAACTTACCTTGGGCTCACACAACTTCCAGGAATGGACTTTAACGGCCCTAAAAAAGCTTTTTCTTTTAAATTCTCCTTCAGTTTGGATCCATCTAATAGTGGATCCAGAAGAGTCTGGGACCTTGGCAGGGGCACAGGCACTGGCTGCATCTTCAAGTGGTGGCACTGGCGTGGCTGGTGGCAAGGCAGGAGGCAGTGCAGGAGAGGAGCCTCTAGAGCCCCAGCACGTTTGGAGAATAACAAGGTAGTCACAAAAGCAGCACTCACACAGCTTTGGAGGTTACTAGGACCTGGAGGCACGTGTCTCTTGTATCATTTATTTTACACACAGGATACAGATCCCTTGGATGCTGGTTTTTGTTAGGATTCAGCAGGCAATGCTTGCGACTCTCATGGTTTGGCACTTCTGAGCCAGCTCTGCCTACAAAAAAAGGGTGGAACAGAGAAGGGCTAGATCTCCATATTGCTTAAGGACATCTCACTTCCATTTTTTCATGATGGAGGGTCCTTCTTGCTGTGCAAGAGTGTAGAGGGGTCTGGAGATCTGCATGCATCGCAGGATGCTGCCACGTCTTAGCACCCAGCTAAACGTGTTTTTAGCCCGGTGGTCTGCAGACATCCAAAGGCAGCCAGTAAAGCATGCCACGCACAGACCTCCTGTGCACACCCTCCCACCCTGGGGCAGGCAGGGGTGAGAGCCAGAGCTGAGCTCCAGCTCTTAACCAGAGAATTGGTTGTGGTTATATCAGAAAGCTGCAAGTTTTGAGAAAGGACTGAGTTTGTCCCCGCACTGATGGATGTGTGCCCCCAGCACAGGTGAGCCCAGGGTGTTAGAGCTGCTCAGGCAGCCGAGCAGAGGGCTGTCCTTCGGGCTCACATCCTGCAGGGTGCAGAGGGAATGATGCTGGAACAGCTCCTGCCCTGCTCCACCTGCTGCTCTCCAGGCTGTGTCCCACAGGGGCTCCTTGCACAGCTCAGGGAAATACACTCAGCAACAATCCCTCATTCAGTATCCACAGCTTTCACACAGGGAGCTGGGGGTTGTTTCTTCCCAGGGTTTCGTTGTTATTTTTTTATCCTTTTTTTCTCCCTTTTAATGAATCAGTCCCTGGGTGAAAATAATGCATTTGTTTTAAGCAGATATTTAATGTTGAGCAAACTGCTCTTCCTTTGTCTCTTACTATTTTGTTCGTATTTTGCTAAGAGTCTGCTATTCTACACAAGCATTTTAATAAACTGTTTGTTGTTGTATCCAGGTAACAAGCATGGTAAGTATTTTGACTAAACCAAGTATTATGTACCTTAGCTGTGCTTGGCAGAATTTTTTGGCTAGCTTTTCCTGTACTTTCAGCCTGTGCTGTTTCTAAAGGAGCTATTCAAAGGAAGAAACTGCTCACCTACAGTACTACTACATACAAGCTTTAGAGGGAGCATATGTGCAAAGTCATATATCATACATAAGAGCATGCATCTCTTGCCAGCATGCTTGCTACTTTGCTTGTAAAATAAAACCAGAGAAAAACACCCCAAAACATCCTTGCCTAATACTGCTTGTGTTCCTTCATTCTAAGTGACGTACCTAAATATCGGTACTTATTAATACAGTACTTCTGGATGAGGAACCCTGCTTTACCAGCGTGTAACTGCCTGTTGTTTACTCATTTTCCCTGACCTAAGACATCCCCCTGGTTAACTCTGTTGCATTAAGAGGCTGTTCCTATCTGTCCTGTGACCACACCTGAGTGGCAGTGGCTGGGACTCCAAGCGCTGCTCTAATGCAAGTAACCGATAACACCCCACCTTTTCCTAAACTTCTTCCTGTGTGCTCGAAAAATGCAGGAATTTTATGGCTGATAGCTTCCTTTGGGAACACTGTAAACCAGTAAAATGCCACAACTGAAAATTTAAAATGTTATTTCCACGTTTGTGACCTAACTTCCGAAATGCTTGTCTTAAAGCTGAATCCAAAATGCCTCTCAGCCCGTAAGCATGAAGAAAACTCTGTCCCTGTTTGCGAGTCAGCCGCAGTTCTGTGTTCTCATTTTACACTGCAATACAAAAGGCAAACTTCTCTTAGATGGAAATGATAGAGCTCAAATCTCAGTGCTCCCTGTCCTGCAGGCAGAGCTGAGCCTCAGCAGCACGCCCTGCTTAGTCCAGCCTGATTTAAAATCGGCAGAATTTGCCCAGATAAACAAGTGGGCAGTAGTTTGCTCTCCCAGAGCTTCCTGCGTGTTGGCAGAGCAGACTGTGAGAATTCAGGTCTACCATGCATGTCTGAGAGGAGGTTTTGCCTTGAGGTAGTTAGAGTGTTAGCCTCCGTGCTGTATTTTTTTTTTTCCTGCATGGTTTGCTATTTTTGCATTTTCTGTGTGGCTTTTTAAGTTTTTAGTTATGTGCTTGTAGCTGCAGTTATTTAACATCATTTGTTGTGCCAAATGTTTTAAGACTCCGTGTAATTGTCATATTAAAGGATCAGACAGCAAAGGACAAAGCACTCCAGCACATGGCAGCAATGTCATCAGCTCAGATAGTCTCAGCTACTGCTATTCACAACAAGCTGGGCCTGCCAGGAATTCCCCGTCCTACATTTCCTGGGGCACCTGGGGTAAGTCGTTAGCCGAGTCCCAAAAAAATCCCTGTATTCTCTAACAATGTTCAGTAGAAAACTAAGATGGAATGAATGGATTAATGCTTTGACTTGAGTTTGCAAAAGGAATCATGCTTGTTCAAAAATACCCAAAGTCTTCCAGCAAAGAGAACAACTGTGGGCCTGTTTGTTTGTTTTTCCTCTTTCAGTTTTGGCCGGGCATGATTCAAACGGGGCAGCCTGGATCCTCGCAAGAGTAAGTCTGAATATTCAAATATGTTTCTATATGCAGTGTGAGGGTGGCTTGTGCACTCTGTGATATCAGGGAAGCAGGAACTTGCAAATTTTCCCAAAAAGGAGGTAAAGATAGTTATAGAGGAAGAAAGAGTCTTTGCAGTGATGTGAACTCATGTTCGAAAAGTTGTAAGGGATCCCAGTCCTCAAAACCGAGGCTGAATACTGGATGGGCACCCTCCTTTGTGACCATGTAGTTCCATGTCCTCTGGGTTTCCTGGGAGTCCCAGCAGTGCCCATCCCTGGCTGCTGTGACTCCTGCAGCAGCGGGTCAGGTTTCCTGCCGCGTGACCAAGTGCTGCTGAGATCCCAGCTTTAGGATGCTGGGTGGGATTCTCATCCCCTCCATTCCCTCTGCTGTCTGTCTGTTAAATATGCTCTGCAAGGAAGAGATATGTCTGTGGGCAAAGGTCATTAGCCACCCATTTTCCTATACTGTGTGAGTCTAATGGAATTTCCTGTGGGTGGCATGGTGTGTGATTTTTGTGTACCTCTTTATTCCAGCGTAAAGCCATTCGTTCAGCAGGCCTATCCTATACAGCCATCAGTCACAGCTCCCATTTCAGGTAATTCTCCCATTTATCCTCGCCCTTAAAAATACTTGAATTTTGTACTGAATGTGATTTGTTAGCTTCTGCCATGGGCAGAGCCATGACTCCAGATCTCACGTTCCCTCCAGCCAAAGGAAACACCAATCCCAGTGTCCTATTATCTGATTATATCTTAGGGAAAATCATTGGGTTTGGGGTTTTTTTTAGGTAGGAAACACTAATACCTATGCAAGGAGTTGTGATGTGTGATTTCCAGTCAGCATTCCACATTGTAGGAATTACTGTAAAAAGTGAGTAATAGGATGAATGTTTCAAGAATACACCTTAATTTATTTTAAACCCCTTCCCAAATCATATGTGTTTACCCTTAAGTGTAAAACTTCTCTATGTATCAGGTTGTGTATAACTCATCCCCCCCTGAAGGTCCTGCTTTGCCTGCTACCACTTCGATAAGTAACTAATGTTTATTCTGAGCTCCATTGCTCAAATTGATCAAGCCCTTCCCAGGGCTACTTCCCTGCTCCTTTTCCCAGGTTCCTTCCATGCATAATTTCAGGAAAGGTCATTATTTCTTTGCAGATGATTTGTCATGTTACGTCTCCCTTGCCAAATGACCCCAGTGCTCATGACTCTGTTTGTGCTGCAAGTTTTGACTCTTACCCAGTTCTTTATGATTTTCTAACTTGCTGCTATTTAATGCTTTAAACTAAAGCTATTTTCCTGCATGCATGAGAATGCCTTTTTCTTGACATCCCTAATTTATACCATTATTTTCTAAGACAGGCATTTTCTATCATCTGCTTTTATTCTTCCATGTTTTCTCTCAGACTAGGAATATTATTATTTCTAAATCGGTCAAAACTCATGCATGAGGTTTTGCTTCATTAGAATTCCTGTTCATGTCTAGCCAGTGACATTTGTAATTCCCTGTTTTGTACAAGCCTCACACCTTCATTGCCTAAATTTGAGAGTTGGGGTCAGGTACCACATTCCCTTTATGGGATGTGGACACACACTGCCTGTGACCTCTCCCAGCTTCTCAGCCTGGTTCAGGATAATCTTTGTTCTCTCACCTTTGGTGCCTCTCCCCTGCCTTCCTTGTGCCTATGTCTCTCCCAAGATGAGTTTTGCCTTTGAGCTGCTGCCTTTTCCTCTTCCTTTACAGTTTTCTTTCCTTCTCATCTAATTTTCTACAATGAGGACCAGGAGATAGCATTTATTCCTTCTCTTGAGGTGAATTAGAGAGGGTGGTTAACATCCCTTCTCTATCTAGATCATGTCATTCTCTCTTTATTATCAATTGAAAACCTTTTTTTTTCTTTTTAGGGTATGATTCAGCTCTCTACAGTAATTATTTATTATTAGCTGTAGCATAATGATGCCTAAAAGCTCAAAAAGAAGTCAAGACCCAATGTGCAAATACGTAGTAAGAGACAGTCCCTGCCTTGGAAACCTTGTACTCTAAGTAGGAGAGGGGAATTGAGAGTGGCAGAAGAAATAGGCAGAAAGAGGGGTGATTTACTTGTAACGTGTGGCACATTAGGAGCCAGAAATGGAGGCCAGTTCTCGTGACTCCCAAGGCGCTAATGTCTCCTGTGAGCCTTGATGCCAGTTTCCAAGGAAGGGTCAGCTGTAAGTCTAGGTGAAGTCTCTATAAATCTCTATAATCTAGTATATAATTTAAACAAAAATTCTACAGTGAGTTACAGCCACAAGGAAACAAAATAGTAGATCTTTTCTTTCCACCATTATTAGATTGCTGGGTTGGGACCTCTTTTTCTACATATTGGTCTGAGTTTTTCCAATTTTAACTCATCCTGAATTAATTAGTTGCTAAAATTAATGTAAATATCCAAGGGCTACATGCATAATTCCCAATTATGTTTAATTGAGAAAATATAAACTGAGGAAGTGTCGGCTTCTTCATGAAACTGTTTCCTTTATTTCAGGCTTTGAGCCCACATCAGCCCCAGCTCCCTCAGTCCCTGCGTGGCAGGGCCGATCCATTGGTACGACCAAGCTCAGGCTGGTGGAGTTTTCGGCTTTCCTTGAGCAGCAGAGGGATCCTGAATCAGTAAGTATTTATTGCCCTTGTGTCCACTGATCCTCAGCTTTGCTCCTTTACTCCTGATCTTCAGCTTTGCTCCTTTGCTCCCCACCCTCTGGGCGTGCCTTCCAGGGTCAAGTCTGATGGAAATACATCCGGTGTCTCTGCTTTCACTGCTGCTCTGTGCAATATTCCTTTCACCCTAGGACTATATTTTCCTTTCTTGCCCTCTTTTTCCCCATTTGCAGCAGCGAGAAGCCTCTGTGAAAGCAGGCGGGGTTTGCTCTGGCGCCTGTCTCACTGCTGACCTAGTTTAGCAGGTGTACCAAATTGCATTGTGTTCTTGGCAAGAATTCAGTGCTTGAACTCTAAGTTAAAGCCTAATCTATTTCCTAACCAAAACAAAATTAAGGTCTTGCACAGAAAGTGTGCATATTGCATATTGGATTTCTTTTTTAAATGAATTTTTAAATTTTCTTTTGATTTTTAGTCTGCATATTGCACCTGCAAGGGTAGTTTCTGAAGTTGGCTGTAATGTTTCATTTACTCCAGTAAGCCTTGAACCTTGACATTAATCACCATATATTTACCAAGAACATTTGTTGGTAGCCTAGCACTGACTCTACTGCATCACAAATAAACTGAAAGAACTTCTTTCACCTCAAACCTGAGCATTTTTTTCTGAGATAATTTCTGAAAAGCAAATACTGTCCTGAATGGGTGATATGGACAGGCCATTCTTGTTCAGATTCCTGATAAAATACAGTAGCCTGGAGAAGAGAGCCGCTATCATTTTCTTTTTATAATCCAGCACTGGAAACCATAGCATTTATGGGCTCTGGCCAGGGGTGTTATCCAAGGAGTGTTTACCCTGCACAATGGGGATTGGAGACATAGCCCAGAAACCTTACAACAGAGGAATGCTCCTGGCAGAGAAACATCCCAGTGAAAACACACCGTATCTCAGCCATTCATTTACCAACCACGTGGCAGTGTGTTGGTTTGCTAAATGCCCACTTTGCCAGGCTGGATTAGCTTTGAGGTGCAGGAAGTGTTTGGCAGCAGGTACCGTTCTCTCAGCACTTACCTGACTGTTGGGCATTTGTGGCTTCCCTGGAATCTCTTTGCCTTCCCGTTGGTCTTGTGGCAATCCTGGCTCTGGTGGGCTTCACCTTAGTGTCCTCCAGACCACTCTGGAACAGCTCCTCCACCCCAAGCCCCGAGTTCATCCCGGCAGCAGTTTGAAGTTCCGCTGCCGAAGCGCAGCACCCAGGTTTTCCCATCAGTCACCCTTATCCATGTGCAGATTTCCCAGCCCTCGGCTTGCTGACCCCGTGTAAGGTGTCCTGCTGATCTATGGGCTCTGCCATCTCCAGCCTGCTCCACGCCAGGATGTGTGTGTGTGCCTCCAGGTTACCAGGAAAACAGGATGTGGCCACGTGACGCTCAGCCTCGCCGTCTGTGTGTGAATGAAATCGCATTTCAGTGCGGTCTGAATGGATGTTTTGCCACCATGACACCTAATTATCCTTTTTCCATATGTTTTTAGAACATAAATCCATATACAAAACCCGTGGGCTAATCTGGTGTAGTGCCTCTGTATCTGTGGAGTTTTATGTCAGAGGGGGCAAACAGGGGCTGAGCAACTGAGAGGCTTTGGCACTGCAGGGAGAGAGTGGAGGTCTGAACAGAAGCGTGGTTACCCAGGATGGCCCCACAAGCACTGCAAAGCCTTCTCTGGAGTAAATTAATATAATTCCTGAGGGTGCAGAGGCCCACTGGATCTTGTCCCAGCTTGCAAGAAGACTGCTGAGAAACCCACCTGCTAAATGCATTTGTGCAGGAGGTTTACAGGGCAAGCAAGAGCATCAAACTACCCAGACTTGTTTAAAAAAAGCAACTACTGGTGTGCTGTAACACTGCAAGAATGAGACTCTAGGAAAAGTCAGTTCCCAATTAACTTCATTCTTGCATCCAGGCGGGGCAGTGCTCTGCGTGGGGACAGCCTGCACCATCCAGGCAGGTGCCAAAGGACCAGCCCCCATGGCAGTGTGTCAGCATCACTGCCCAGGAAAGGGAAGTCAGGAGAAGGGGAAGTGTTGCTTAGATCTAGTTAAGTAAATTGGATTATTTGGCATTGAAAGGGCATAGAAAAAACCCCCAAGGCAGCGTGACCAGTTCCCAGGACAGAGGGAGAAGGATGTGTGCTGGAGAGGCACTGGGCAGAGGCACGGGCGGGCAGGGACAGCTCTGTGCCTCGTGCCAGCCTTCCCTGTCTCCAGTGCACAGACCTCTCCAACAACCACTAAGAGTTCTCCTTGGAGGTGAGGGCAAACCCCAGCCTCATGTAGTGCCACTGCAGGCAATGTGAATTCTGTCTGCAGCTTTGCACACCTCTCTTTGAGTGGGTGAGATGTTTTATTGCAGGCACGGTTTGCACAGCACAGAAAGGATGGGGCTTTGTTACTTTTCAAATAAAATCAGCAAGGCAGGTGATGTGTGTGTTTGCACAAGTGCACATGGAGTCGTGTAGGCACGTGCTGTGATTGCAGCATCTCCTTTGTGCCTTTGCTGACCCCAGAAATGAATGTATTTATGTGCTGCTACAGGAGAGATGTGTAGAAGTTCTCATGCATCTTCTGAAGAAAACCAGTTATGTATTCATTACATTGCTGACTTTTCACAGAAAATGACATAAAATATTATCTTGATCAGATGTGCTTCCAACATTTTATTAAAAATGGTGACCCTTCCTCCCTCTCTCCCCCAACACAAAATCAGGCCAGAAAGCCTCATAGTAGTGGGGGCAAATAGATCAATTCCACCTTAAAATGCGACCTGGAAGTTCTTTGAAAAAGGTGTATTTGGCATGGCATCTGGGGACAGGACTTGATCCTGGCAAGCCTCTTGCAGTCCATATTCCTGTACAGAAATTAGAAAGTGAGGTTGGTCAGCCATGGTGACTCCCAGCGCCTGCAGTGGGGCTGTGCATGGGCACAAAGGTCCACCCGCAGGGAATTCCTTGTAGGAGTGGGGCCTTCAGCATTTCTGTGACTCTTCCAATGGCAATTGATGTTTAAAAGCACAAAAGCTGCTCAATGCCAGGCAATTTTTGTTAGTTTAGAGTGTCCATTCTGGAGGGTTAAAAATCTGCTCCACGGATTCCTCTCACTTGTGGAAGGCTGTTGATCTTTTTCCTCATCTAGACACAAAATTGTTCCGTTTACAAAAGAGAAAAATACAGAAAGGAAACAATAAGCAACCCCACTGTAACTCTGCATGGCAGAAGGTAGTCTGGGGAACATAAGGTGGCACAGTTGCAGAATATTGGAATACTGACTCTGCAGCTGAGGACGGGTAAAATTGCTCCTCCTTTTACATGAAAATCAATTCAGTTTAAAAATGTCAAGCTGCATTTTCCTTTTGTGGCATTTTGTGCTTAGGTACAATTCCTAAGTGGTGCATAGAAGTTCCCCTCGCAGGTCCAAGCAGCAGCATTTCAGTTACCTTTGGTTATTGCCTGCCCTATATAACTATTCTCAGCAGATGAAGCAGTTCAGGTGCCCATCTGTTGCTTCCAAGACAGGTTTTCCTTAATGGGGGCTTTCCATTTTTATTGTAGTGGTTCTGTAGAAGTTCTGGACAAATGCTTAAATGAAGTAATCCCAAGTTCCCTAACAAAAATAAACTGAGCATGCAAGCAGATTACAAAGGATCTCAGCAACTGGCTGCTGCACAAGTAGATATAAAATTCAAAGACTATAACTGAAATGAGAATAATTCAAATTCATATATATTTTTTTTTCCAAGCTTGATTTTCAATCAGAGAAAAAAACCCTATCACCACCCAACAAAAAAAGCCCTTTCTTCTCTTCTTTTTGAGGTTTCTCGTTCTTGCTGTCACATTTATTTAAATTGTGAGCACTTCAGACAGCTTTACATTTAAAATATCTATACAGGGCTGTAAAGAACATGGGTGATGGACATTTTCAGTATTAGTCCACCCATCCAAACTGTCAGATTGTGTTAGGTCCAAATTTCAAAATGTATTTTAAAAAGTGGTGAAGAAATAAAACATTCTTTATGTTTTAATTCAGGTTTTATTGTTGTTGTAAAAGGACTTTGTGAGCCCGGGGAGAATTGTGCCTGAGAACCAGAAAGGGAAAGCAATTGCTCAAGGGCCATAAAAACAGCCTGCCATCATTAGCCAAATGCAGTAAAATTCACCAAAGTTAATCAAACCACCTAAGTGATGAAAAATAAATGAGATCTTTTCAAAAGAAGCCCTCCATCCTTGAACAATATCCATTGTTGCGAGGATTGTTTATCCTTTCTGTACTCCCTGTAAACAGTATAAAAAGCAGTTCAGCATTTCACTCACAAGGAAGTCCTTGGTTTAGTGTCTTTGTGATGTGAAAGGACAAGTAAGCAAACTCACATTAGGATGAATGTCTCGGAGCCACAGACTCAGGAATTGAGGTCGTTGTAATCTGGAATCAGAAGAAGTTTTGCTGAACACAAGGCTCATTTATTTTGCTGTGCTGGAGAGCTGCATGTTGGCCCTGGGATGCAAATGTCATACTCTGTGAAATGTTCATTTTCGAGTGTCCGTAGTTAGACGTGCCAAGAAAGCACTTTAAAAAGTCCAGGACTGACACAGGCTCCAGTTGTGAAACTGTGGCATGGCAGCAGGCTTCTCATCCATCAGGATTCCTGTGGGACCCCATGGAGACATGAGGGAAACCCCAGGCCAGCTTCCCCAGCCCAGCTGTGCCAGGATGTGGACTTTCCAGGAAGGCTCCTGGGGTAGGAACGTGGTTAGGTGTGTTGGGAGACCAGCAACGTTTATCCCCCAAAGTCAGTCCACGAGTGGAAAGCTGCTGGGGCCTGGCTGTGCTCTCCCGGCTGCCCTCATACAGCTCTCTTCCTTTTCTCAAATCCCACCGCTGCTGGGGAAATGCCCCAGCGAAATGGAAAGTGCAGGGGACACGTGGGGTGGGCTGTGGCTGTGAATTCCCCACTCTGCCTGCCCCAAGCACCCGTCCTGGCTCGCCCCAAGGGCTTTGCACCTGCCTGTGCCTCTGCCCCGCATCTCCCCAACTCGTCCAACAGCTTCCCCCACCCCTACACCCGCCCCAAAACCGCTTGGCCCGTCTGCAGAGCCAGGCTCTCCGAAGTTGGGAAATATCGCCCTGCGTCTGCTCTGCAGAGAGCAGATAATGACATGCTCACATGTTTATTTGTTCCTCTGCCGCATTCAGTGGAGCTGTAGATGGCCCTTCTTTGATAAGCAACTATTCAGTAGTTTGTTTTCTTCTGCTGTTGAAATGCGTGGCCCCGTGCCCTGCTTGCTGTGCACTGTCTAACCTCCCTTCCAAATGGAATTAATAATTCCCTCCATTTGCATTTCACAGATGTACTGGTGCAGTCGCTTTAGATGAAGGAGCATTATTACTCACAATTGACAAACCAAGAAGTTCAGGTGCAAAAGAATGAATGGGCCACTGATTTTGAGGGTCCCCTTTGATTTGTCATGAGCCTGATTTTGCAGAATACTTAATGTTATTGAGAGCTTCCTATAGTCAGGCATAATTTTCCCATCTGAGCACTCAGCACTTCTGGAACTGGGACTGAAGGGTCTTAAATCAGACAGGCCAGAACTAAAGGATGCATCTTCACTGTTGCAGAAAAGCTGATGGAAACGTTGTGTAAGCACCTTGCCCAACCAGCAAGTCCCGGTTTCACGCTGGGACTGCTGTGGCACCGGCTGGGAAGTGCTGGTCAGCATTGAGGTGTCAGGGAACTGCCCTCCCTCATCACCAGCTCTCCATTTCTGCAACCATAAGGTCACCCCAAATCCCTTTTTACTTTGCATTTCTGATTCAATCCCTGCATAGATCCAGGCAGGAGTCTGAACGTGTGGAGGTCCATGAAAGACCGGGTTGCCCATGCAGCTGTATCGTAGCATACAGCACAGAAAGTTCAATTAAGATTTCACAGGAAAGTGTTAAAAACCTTAATAACAGGAGTTGGTGCAGACTCCAGTTATAGCACTAAAATGTCATGTTTATAACTCCCAATCTGCTTCAGTGGAGGACAACAGCAGCAGGAATTAAATACTCCGTTACTAGTGTTTTGGTAGAAATAAGAAAACTTGTTGGCAGACCAAGTGATTTTCTTACATCAGCAGGAAATTAAAGAGTTTCAGATTTATGAGATACAGCGAGGCAGCAGGGCTGAGGCTGTGCAGGGTGTGGGTTAGAGCTGCACACAGACTGCTGATACACCAGTGCCTGGGTCCCAGTCAGCCCACCCCACCTGCCTCCTGTTCCCCCCAGAAGCACAATCACTGCTCAGGCAGGTGACTCCCAGCGTTGTCAGTGGGATTTGGGAGGGTTAAATCATGGCTGGGTGCAGCAGGAGGGTGCAGCACCCTTGCACTCGGGGGGCTGTGCCTGTGAGCAAGATCATTTCCACAGAAACAGCTGCTCCCTCTCAGGCCACCTGCCTCCCACCTTGCTCAGCATCTACATCCCCCTGTGGATGGGGAGCCATTCAGCCCCCCCTCCACGTGCTGGTCTGTATGGTTGTGTCAGAATGTAAGTGCAAAACTGGTGAGGAGCTGCTACAAATATATGTGCTGGCTGATAAAGCAGATGTAGGTGGTGTGTCTTTGTTCTGCACCAGCCTAAACGCTTGCATCCCCTGCCACTGGCAATTTGTCTTGGTTCCTTTAGATTCCTAAGTGGATTATAATTTTTCTCGTGGTATTATTTGACAACAGTCATATTTCATGGCTTTACTGCATTCTTTGGATAGTTAGAATTTTTTTAAGGGAAGGAGCTCAGCTTTGAGAGGTGGCCATCTCCAGGGCATGTCGTGTAATGCAGACACAGAAGACAGAGGTGAAAATGTACCTCCTGGTTTTGTGTACTTGTGTACTTAGAAAATACAGGATTTGACTTGTTGGTGGTTTATGGCATCTAAAGCACATTATTGCCCTGATGCCAGATGCAAATCCTTTAAATGCTGTAGCGTGAGTAAATTCCTCAGCAACTAATGTACTTCAATGACTCTGGAATACTCAGTCTAAATCAACAGTGAATTCTCAATATAATGACAATGTTTTTAAGCTTTTCAGACACTTAATGGGCTCAAAAATGTAGGCATAAAACTTTGCTCCTTTGCCGTTATCTGTGCATCAGTTGCTGTCGTGGAGCGTGTTTGTCTAAAAACGATAGGGATCATTTCAGTATCCATTTATCCTGCTCCAGTATTGCATTATCGTTTGTTAGTTCGCAGAAATATGCCATGTCTAATTAGCTTAGTAATGATTGTACTTAGCATAGGAATTGCAGCAACATAAGGAGAAAATAATCACACATTGCGGTATCAAAATAAACATTTCTGTCCTAAGAATGTTGTCAGGTGATGTCATACCATCTGTCCTACTGTACCCGCTCAGAAATTTTGCTGCAGCAGCATCTGGTGCTTTGGCGAGCTCTGCAGACAACTGTGGCAGCTTTGCAGCTGCCTCCAACTTTGCTTTTATATTTAAAGAGTATTAAGACTTCACGCTCCATGTCCCTATAAATGTGTTTGCTGTTGCTGAAGTTTGGATACTGAGAAATTTGTATATTTGCCTGGCTTGAGGAATGAGGTACAGTGTGTGAATTGTCTTGGGAGTCTGCAGTGGCCAAACTGTAAAACACAGCTCTCCCTTCCCCCTTCCCTCCACAGCCATCTTTGGGCTGGGAGAGAGACACCCTTTTGGGGAGGAGGAGAATTTACAGGAGGATCTGAGCCTTCAATTCTGTTTCCATAAAAATGTGGTTATTTGTACAACCTGGAACGACTCCAGCAGACAAGACTGAGAGGAAGCAATCCCCAAATTTTTTTGCTTGTGCAAATGCCTTAATAAGATGTTACGCTTTCCTTTTTCCTTCCACAAAATTAAAAAAGAAATACAGCCCTGCAAAAAACCACAGGCTGTATCTCATTTTTGGCCCCATACCCAGATGAGTGTTCTCTGGTTCTAAATTCAGATTTCACTGTGCTAGATGATTTTTTAATAGATTTCAATTTCATTTCCTAAGTGCAGAAATCTAGCCAGTCCATTTCCTTTTCCCCAGAGTTTTGGACATCTGCTAGGGAAGACTCTGCTCACACTGAAGGAAGGCTCTGAGTGGTTGCCCAATTCATTTAGATTTGTCACTTCAATTTGTTCATTCAGCAGGTACATTGTAAACAAAATAGCTTAAATGAGGTTTGCTTTGGGGTTTTAAATATTTTATTTGTGCCTAGCTTTTGGGAATTGCCCCTTATATACAGCATCTGTTCAATGTGACAGGGTTTTCTAGTGTTCATTGACTGCATATCAGCTTTCCCTTAACTGAGTTAGCAAAATGTTTTGTGATCTGCATGGTGAAAGCCCCCAGAGTTTAATCCTGCCGCTCTGGAGCTCCTTCACTCTGCTCTCATGACCCTGGGAGGTGCTGATTGACTGGTGGAGGGTCTTTGGTGTTCATCCTTCCGCTGTCTTTTTGCGTGCTGAAAGGTTCTCTTGGAGGAATGGCAGCCCCTAAAAGATCATATTGGACTTCTTAGGAGTAGACTTCACCGGGCCAAGGATTTCCCCCAGACAGGAAAGGCGCTGCCGAGGTGATTCCTATGATTATAATGAGGTGTGATGGGATGAAGTTAAGAAAGAGGAAATTGAAGCTGAATGTGTTTTGGCAGGGATGGGCATCTACAGAGCTGGCTCCCGAGGGAAAGGGGAAAAGTTGGTCTCTTTAATATTACATGGGTCGAAATACAGGAGGACACGCGGTGAGGACAGTGTCTATAGGAACAGCAACACTGAGTAACTGGCCTTCCTGTGACTGTCATCCTGCAGTTAAAAGGAAATCCCTTCCGTCTCTTTTTGCTGAGATGTGCTACAGATAGAGGTTTGGGGCTTTTTGATAGACAAGCAGGTGGTGTGCATGAGTGGGCTCTGTGGCACGAGCAGAAATTCAGGCTCTGAGGACACAGGACATTAAAAAGCACTGTCTAAAGGAGCAGAAACAGGCTTTCCTTCTGAGCACATTCATCTTTTTATGCTCAGTGAAGGGCTCTTTATCACCGTGCTGCCAGTGGGTCTTGCAGTGTAAATTACCCCCTTGCAGAGGCCCGTGCTTTGGGGTTTGCAGTGAGGACACAGGTTTTCATGATGGTGATCCCTGTTCACAGGGGTCTGTGACACCATCAGCCAAGTTGTTCACGGAGGCCATACTGCAGAAAATCCCAGTCCCAGGAGCGACGTGCGAGTCATTTAATCCATCAAAGGGCGGCCTCCTGCTGCAGCAACCCTCTGTTCTTCTCCTGCAGCACTGATTTTCCTGTTTCTTCCTTGCAGTACAATAAACACCTCTTCGTGCACATCGGACACGCCAACCATTCTTACAGTGACCCGCTGCTCGAGTCGGTGGACATTCGTCAGATTTATGACAAATTTCCCGAAAAGAAGGGCGGTCTGAAGGAACTCTTTGGGAAGGGGCCTCAAAACGCTTTCTTCCTCGTAAAATTCTGGGTGAGTAAGGCGCGGAGGACCTCTCCTGTCGACGAGGGCTGTGTGTGGTGCTCAGCACCCTCGGGGTGCCTGTGGAAGTTCCCTGTGTTGTCACGCTCGAGTGCAAAGCTGTTCGCCCTTCGGGTGGGACGCTGGCCCGGGGCCACTCCTGCTGACAGCTCCCCAGGAGCCAGAGCAGCAGAGGCAGATGTGCCTCAGCTCTGCCTGACTCTGCAGCTGCTGGGCGGGGGCCAACAGGTACCGAGAGCCCCCGTTTGGAGATGGGGAACTGCCATCTAGTGGTCCAAGGAAAAGCAGGGAAGGCACGAGAATGGAGCCTGCTTTTGAGTGTTTCCAAGGTGCAACTTCTGCCTAGTGCAAGTAGTGCAAGGATCAGTCCTGCCATCAGGCCATGCTTGTGCAGAGAGGGCCAAGCAGGATGGGAACTGGGACAGCTGTGAGCCTGGGAGGGTGCCTGGGGTTTTCTTGAAGCACATTTCTCCTTGCCTTTTTGTTAGTCAGCCATAGGACTCTGCTCCAAAGCTTATCATATCAGAGCAAGGGTGAAAAAAATAATTAGAATGGAGGGCTGGGATGCTGCGTATTGATCTAGTCATGATACATTTCACTGATGCGTCAGGTTTTTCTTACTGTGTTTACAAAAATCTGCTGTTAGCAATATAATTGTAAAATAATAAAATCATTTAGGTTTCAAAAGGCCTCTAGGATCATTGAGTCCAACCATTAGCCAAGTCCACCACTGAAAGGTTCACCCAAAAGGATCAGCAAATCTGCAGGCTGAACCTCATGCTCACACTAAAGCTTTTTATACTCACTAATTCGTTGGGGTACTTTTTTGGTGGTATACTCCTTTTCATAGCAGCAGTTATCATCTAAGCATTTTAAATTTTTCTTTTAAAATCTCAGTAAAAGGGGCATATTCAGGGTTTAATTACAGGGTGGACAGGTTGAGGCTGAAACCAGGAAAGGTTGATCTGGAGCCACTGCTTATGATCAGATTTCCTGGCACTTATCTATGGGATTTGAAATACTCTGGACCTTGTAAATCCCCCAGGCTTCGTATCTTTCCAAGAGTTTCTGTGCCACCAGATTTAATAGTGGAAACTGGAATGAGGGAAATTCTTTTTTTCTCGAGTCTGGGTGTAGAAGGACTAAGCCACTGAGCAGGAACTGTGCTGGACTGCGAGAGAAACCCATTGAGAAACTCATGGGGCTTAAAACTGGGCCTGGGAGCTGTAGACCGAGTATTTGAGGGCTGGCTGAGCAAAGAGGCCAGAAAGAGGAGACAGCAGACGAGTGGAAGCTGAAGCACAGTGGGCACCAGTGGCCTGGAACAGGCAGGTGAGAATGTGGGGTCAAGAAGAGGGAGGCAGTGGGAAGAGGGAGCATTTGGGATAAGGAGCCTGCAGGGAAACACAGGGATGAAGTACCGCAGAAAAGGTTTCTGAGAGATGGGAACAGGACAGACATAACAGCAGGAGAAATCTGGCTGTAGAGGAACAGAGCTCAGAGTTAAGGGTCTGTGACCACTAAATACATTTCCTTGTGAAATTTGGCTTGAGCTGAGGACCGTCATCTCTCCAATCCACTCCGCATAATAAATACTTGCAAAACCCACTGGCAAAAATGAATGTCACCTCACATGCCTGTTCTCATTTCCCACAGAGAATGATAAGCCTCAGACTTTATACTAGACGTGGACGCAGCAGAGATTTGTGATATGGTAATTGATGTATTGTATGTTCTGCTTTTTCTCCATGTGGAAATCGATTTTCAGGCATGCTGAATGCTCAAAGGTATACCTAAACCAAATAGAGACCTTCTTTGGATCACTGATGTCTGTGTTGTACTCCTGGCTTTGAAAACTCGAGTGCCAGCCTTCTGTGCTGTGTCTCCTCCAGGCAGTGCCCACCTTTAACACTCCTGTCTCAGTCCCACATCTGTAACATGTGGGTGATACCAGCCCTTCACCCCAGGTGGTCCCTGACATGGTGATGCCATGAAAAAAGCCTCTATAAAATGTATAATTCTGTGTTCAGCACAGGTTCTGAGTAGTGTTCAGGAAACAGGGACTGGGCCACAGTGAACAAAGAAAGACAAAGAAATGTTGTGTAGCTGCTCAGAGGGCCAGTGTGCAGTTGTGTTGCTGAAGCCTTGACATGATACAGTTCAGCAGTCAGGATGTGCAGGCAACTTCAATCCAACATTTCCTAACCTCACCGTGCCTTCCAACTCAATGGCCTTTTAATACAATTTTGTGCTGTATTAACTTAGAGATTAAAAAACATACAGTGCTAACATCCTTCTGAGTTATACGTTAAAAATGTGGTGAGAACACTTTCCTGGGCCATGGTCTTAAAATAGACCCGTGGATTTTCTCTGTTGTCAAGTGAGTGAGGCAGAGAGAAGGTGGGGTAGTGTTTGAGTGTTGCAAGAGTCATAATTAATACTCTTCTAGGAATAAACTTCACACCAGTGGCCCCCAGTCCTAAACATATGTAGGAATATGTATAGGAAAAACAGAAGATAGCTGTCTAATTAGTGATAAGAATTAGATCCTAAACTCTCAGCTCAGTGTCCTTTATTTCTTTCACCCCAATAGGGCATTTCTTCAGAAAAAAAAGGATGCTGTTCCCATTTTCATGGGGAGTGTTGAAAAAATGTTTTAAACAGTCATAGTATCACCAGGGTAAAGGTGGCACAGGTTGCTGACAGTGTTTTTGACCCTACAAGTAACCTCAAGTTTATTCATATGAGAATAGGTTAATTTTGGTTGAATTAAATATCCAGTTCTGAATAAGTATTTGCTCTCTCATCATCTGCTACCTCCTCCTACTCTGCAAGTTCACCTCCTCCCAAGTTCTGTTCATGATGTGTGGGTATTGCTTAGTCCCAATATTCGATCTCACCGTTTATTTTACCATTTCCCCCTTCCTATCCTTTCTGTTGCCCACCTCCTTCGTTATCATGCAGCCATCGATCATTTGCTCCGCACTGTAAGCTACTGCATCCTGGGTGACTGTGGCAGTCCTTGTTTTGGTGGGTCAGAGAGGAAATTGAATTTTGGTTGGGCAAAAAAGCACAGCTATGAAAGCACTCTGAGGAGAATCAGTGAAAGAAAAGTGGGGTCTGAGTGAAAGAAGTCAAGGCAAACCAGAGAAGGGAAGCAGGAGAGTGTAATGACATGAAAAGCTCGCAAGCGAAGGTGAGGATTTGGTGCCGGAAGGGATGGTGACCCTGCAAATGGATTTAAGGGAAGTCAGCATGTCACTGGAGGCAGCACAAAGGGTATTTTGTTTAGACATTAATTGTGCTGTGGAATGGATATATGGGAAACAGGAAGACCACAGATGAGTACTTGTAATGAGGATGACTAAGGCAGAAAGCAGCTGAGCTCTGGTAGCTGGAAAGAATACTCCTCTGGCTCTTTCCCATTTAGTTCTGCTTCAGGCTGCTCAGCAGCACAGTTTCCCCTGTTGTCCTGGTTTCGGTAATAAGGTTTGATTACAAAAAAAAGTGGGAGGGAAAGGTCTGAGATCTTGCAAGAAGACATTTGGCAGTTGTGGAGTTGACTTAGCAAGGCAGCACCGGGATGGAGTACAAAGCAAAGTTTGCTTTGCTTCACAGAGCTTTATTGGTTCATGCAGATTGTATCTCATGGGAAACACAACCTGATGCTGGGAATGGATGAGCTTCTGGCCCTGGTCCTGGTGACACATCTGGATGTCCCACTTTTGGGCCTCTTCCTGCCTAACAGTGCAGGAGGCACAAAAGGAAGAGACTCCTCCTCCTACACCGCCTCAACCAACCAACCTTGCAGCCCTGCGATGCAGTTCCCTGGTCCTTGTCTTGCACCCAGAATGCAGTGGCTCTGTTCCTGGCAGAGTCCCTGCAGCCGCTGGGAACCACAGAGTTCAGGGGAATTGCCACAGAGACAGACTTTTACAATAACAGAGGGAGTTTTACTTGGTGTGTTGTAAATAAGGAACAACATCCTAATGGTGTGGCACAGGAAGTTTGTGTGACAGGGATATGAGAGTGGAGATTACAGGGCTATATAGAATTACAACAGAAATAAATGGTCCTAAATAAATGTAAAAGCTGTCCTAGAACACTGATGCAGAGTGCAGGGAAGGCTGGAGAATATCTGCAGAGGAAACCTTTCCCTGGCTGCAGGTTGAGTGCGCAGTCCTGCTTCTCTCACCTTATGGGGCTAAACCCAATCTGTGTGAAACAGCCAGGTATGATTTGTGCCATCTAACCTTAATCTGAGTAGGGTCGATGTTCCTGGTGGTTAGTTTGTATTTAAACTGGTTTTGTGACTTGGGAATAGCCCCAAAGTTTTCTGCTCTTTGAAGTTCCAATTAACCTGTCCGAAAGCTAAGTCAGCACAGGGTGCCTGTGCTGGTTTCTTTTACTGGTTGAAGTTCTACTCATGTTCATATCTAATGCTTCTCCCCCTGATTGATTGCTCACTGCTATTCTTAAATTCTGTAATTCTAAACAATGCACTCAGGCCTCCTCGACTAACTTCCGCTGCTGTAGGTTTGTTATTTCTCTCTCAGATTTTGCCTCAAACCCCAACTGTAAATTTTGAGGTAAATTTTGCATGACTTTTCCATGTAACCCACAGCACTGTGCAGCGGGTCCTGCCTCCACTGGAATCCTTAATGCTGGTGTAAGCACACCTTGCAATAACATGCTGGGATTTTGTGTCTCTCACACTGCCAAATGCTCTGTGCCAACCTGAACTGATTTCTGCAGCTACAGGGACAGATTTGGGAAGAAAATATTTCTGAGAGGAAGAAGGATGTTTTCTCGTTGGTGACATAGGAAAGAAACAACTGATATAAATTAATGTTGGCCTGTCGGTTTTCTATGGATCTGATCCACTGGGTTAATTTTAAATGTTTGCAGTAGCTTGAACTATTCTTCTAGCTGAGAAAAGCTTAGTCAGAGCTCACTGCAACTCTGGAACAAAGACCCAAACTCATCTGAAGATGTGTGGATGATATTAATTGATGTTTAAAATGAATGCCTCTATTTGCAGGAATCTGCAATGCAAACTAGGAGTTTTAGAAAGTAATGCATATTATAATTAGGGCAAGCTTTTAAAGATGCTTTGAAGTCCTAAACATTTTTGAAATTCAAATGTGGGATGGAAATAAAGGAATCTACACAATAAAGGGGCATTAAATTATGTCTCCCAAAATTTCACTGTTTTATAGATGTAAATATATGCCATAATTAGTGGTAAGTAACATGAGGAGGATAGTTAAGTTTATTCCTATTCTTATTCAAAACAGCTGTGGCATGAAAAATAATGCTCCTTCTCTTTGTGATACACTGGAACAAACAATTTACCCATGTAATCAGTGTTCAGAAATGGCTTGTGCCTGTGGTCTCCTCCCACCCCCTCCTGAATTTATCCCCATGTGCCTCCAGCCCTCTTAAAAGGTGCAGAGATTCTTTGTGCCCTTCATTCACGCACACACAATTGCGGCTACTGCCTTTTTTTTTCGGTTGTTTTTCTTTCTTTTTCTGCATGTAATTTATATTGCATAATCCAGAATCTTGGAGTTCCCTCCACGCACACAGACACACACACACACACAGAGACACACACACACTCGCCGGCTTGACTGGCAAATGATCTGCAGCTCACAAATGGGACCCGCAATGTGAATGGCTCTATGGCCAGCATGCAAATGTATGCAAAACAAATTAGGTATGGCAGAAAGCAGACACCCATTTGCTTTCCCCCACCACAGCCCTCTCGGCACAGGGGGCTCACGTGGTGCTGAGGAGGACCCCTGTGCAGGCTGCTGTGGGGGCTGGATGATGAGTGGAAGGGACTGGGAAGCCGGAGCAGCTTGGCCTGTCCATCACAAGCCCAACCATGTGGCAGACCTGGACGCAATTCCTGAGCTGCAGAGCAACGTGCCAACGGCCCAGATGCTCCCGTTGGAAAAAATTGCTTCACAATTTGGAATCCCTGCTCTTTGGTGGCGCTTTGCGGAGGAGGAGGGGAGGCACGATGCGGTCTATGAGTAACACACCTCCCCGCAGTCAGCACTTGCTCAGACCTATATGTTGCTAATAAGTGACCTGACGTGCTTAATGTTAACTGCTGAGTGCCAGTGCAAGCTGTTCTGGCCCTCCCCAAATCCCACTGTTTCCAGTAGGTGCTGTTTTCCTTCTACTCAGCAGGATGGATTTAGACTCTTCTCAGCAATTTTTGCTGGAGTTGCTTTTTTGGTAGCCAAAGCTGTTATTATTACACAAGCGCTCTACCCCCTGCCCCTGCCTGTAGCACAGAGCCCGAGAGCTCTTGGGAAAGGAATGGGAAGATGGTTTTTTAATTTATTTTTACTCTTTATTTTGGTTGCAGCCAGCTCTGTTTAGGTGTCTCCTCCAGCACACTGGCAGAGGCTTCTCCATTCAGCGTGTCAAACACTTCATGCTCTTAATATGTAATATTTCCAGTGCTACCCATTGACAAGCTCTGCTTTATTAATGAATTAATCATGCTCTTACACTGGAGATAGGGTGCCAGAAAGCTGAGTGCCTCTCCCGCCTCCAAGTACATTCAGCTAATATAAAACTCAGTGCTCAGAAATAAATCTAAATTAGAGTTCTACTCTTGAAAGTAAAGAAAAAAAAATTTTTAAATTCCATTTGTGGTTTGGGATTTTTTTCTCCCTAAATTGTGTTAATCTTCAAAACTCAGTGAGTAAATGGGCTCCTGTTCATCACACATGATCATCCCATAAAGTTTGAAGTGCCATAATATTTGAACTCATGCCAACGTATTTGAAGTCACCATTCAAAAAGTTATTTATCTGTACAGGCAGCAAGAGTGCTCCCCAACCCCAGTGCCTGGAGCCCAGAGCACAGTTGCCTGAGAAGCTGTACAGGAGGGAAAGCTGTTTTACAGCCCAGGAAGTCTTGCAACCTGTATCTGAATGCAGGAGAACAGCTGGAGACAGAGCACCATAGAAATAATGCACCACAGCTGGTAGCAGTACTCCAAAGGCTTGGCTGTTGTCACTTTTTTCACAAGGATCATTGAAACTGGAAATTACAAGGAGATAAAGATATAATAAGATAAATTTCTGTATTTCAATTTTGTTGTTATTACATTTATGCAGTCTCGCCTCTCATGTAACACGGGCAGTGAACCTTGCTAAGTAATGTTTGCCTTTGGACAACACCAAGCCTACTTGAACCAGAGCATCCCTGTCAGATATTTAGTTGGTTTAAAAAGACCCCAGGTAATGGTGATTTCTCCCCATCTGAAAACTGTGCCATCATTCCATTGCCATCAAGGTTACCAGCCCCTTCCTTGTTTCTCATTTTGCTTTTCCTTAGCTTTAGCTTTCTGCCTTTTAATGTCCTTTTCTGTGAGATTTAATCTAGGAGGAGACTCTTCCCCATGTAGCAACTTGTAGGCTATGACAAGGTTGTGGAAAAACTTCCCTTGGAAAAAGTAAGTAGATGGAGTTTCATTAGTCATTCACTACAAAGGATGTTTTCCAGACCTGAAATCATTCTTGTAACTCTTTGCTGAACACTTTACAATTTTCCAACATCCCTTCTAAAATGTAGACACAAGCCCTGGAATCAATGCAGTAGTGAGGAGCTAAAGCTGAATACCAGGGCATTCATTTACTACAATTCTCACAGCCACATAGGTAGCCTTTTCTTTTTTTTNTTTTTTTTTTTTTTTGTCATAACCTTTTGGAGAAGGAAAAAACCAGCAAAAATTGTATATTTATTTCATCAGTTTGAGAAATACAATTTAGCTTTTAGCTGTGTATGTTCAGACAAATCCCTTAGTATTTAAGCCGTAATGATACGCTTAAGTCCTTAAGACAAAATTGTTACAGTACTAAAAGAGGCATAGGTGAAGCCTTCATTTAAGAGCATTTCCTTGCCAACTCCTATGACTTTTTAACGTTGGTGTTAGGCTTTTTTAAAGCTTCAGCTCTCGGCAGTCTGTAATTAGTTGAACATGAACACTGTTCACGAAGAGAATTCTGTCCTTCCTTGAAAACACCTTTATTGTGTGCTAGACTCAAAAAAAAAAAAAAAAAATTGAAGAGCAAACAAGCAAATAAAGATAATTCTCATCTATATGATCATCATGGGACTTTTGCAACCATGTTGTGATTGCATCAGAGTAAATCATGACAGCTGAGTGATAGTTTCAAGTGTTCCTCTTTGAAACATCAGGCCCCAGCCTGGATGTTTTGTGTACACAGGCCTCCCGGTGATTTCAGCAAGAGCTGGAAGAGCTGTGGGAGTGAACAACAGGGTGCCAGATGGCCACATGTGTTACTTTTCCAGGTTAAATGTCAGCATGTAAATACAACAGTTAGATTTTTTTTTCAGTGGGCTTCAAAATCAGAAGGCAGCAGATAAAACGTTATCCTTTTTTAACTCTCTAAACATTTGTTATGGCAGTTTGAAAAGCAAGGTCTGTGCAGTTGCCTTTTGACAATGTGAAATTGTGAAGGGTGGTTTTGCTATGATTTCCTAAATATTTTGCTTACCTCTGGAAGGAGAGAAGATGTTTTGCTAGTAATGCTGCAATTGTGGTAGCAGCAGGAATTAATGCATTTCAAGAGATTACTTCAGTTATTATCATCATTAATTACAGCAGTGCAATTGTTTTATCAGAAATCCCAGTTCTTCAGAAATCCTGGCGGAGCAGCGGTGGCGTGGCCGATGGCTGCTGCAGTTTGCTGTGTTTAGATGTTTGCCGTGTTTCGATTGCAGGCCAGCTGTGATGGCAAATTGCTTATTTACTACCAGCCCTGAACAATTCCTTACAGCTCCCTGTGGCAGCCCTGCTTTAGGTGCACATTAAACATTAACTGCTGACCTCACGCAAAGCAGGTGCAAGAAACAAGGTGCAGCAGCGATAGGATTTCTTCCTCTTATGCAAAATACGTGACTGTGGGGCTGTTTGTGTTGCTGAGTGCAAACCTCAGGAGGCTGCTCCACTGATTAATTTACAAAGCCAGCCCCAAGTAATCTTAGACCTGTGTCTTCTCTGTGCCACAGACTAGCTCAGTGTGTGCTATTATCAGAATATTGCCTCAGATCGCTGTACCACAAATAAGGACTGCAGACACTAAGGAGGATTAATGAGTTGTTGCCAAGTTAAAAATTAAATAGCAGTTACAAATGGCCTGAACTATGGTGAGTGCTCCACACTAGAGTCATAAAATGGTTTGGTCATAAGGAACCTTAGACATCATCTATTTCCAACTCTCTCGTCATGGGGACCCGGTTGCTCAAAGCCCCATCCACCCTGGCCTTGAACACTTCCAGGGATGGGGGCATAGGTAGGCATTCCTGTAAGCAGGGTTTTTAAAAAGTCTAAGGGTAAACATGAAGGTATCTGTCAAATATTTTGTGTTCCGTTTCTGTATTAGGAATAGAACCAAGGAGAGCTAGACTTGCAAGTGAAACCACTGCAGAAGGGCATTTCCCTGCTAAAATGCTCACCTTGGCATAACTTTCAAATTCAGGTGATTCTTAGCTGTCATGCTGCAGTAGCTGATCAGCTATTTCCACATGAAAGGAAAACCCTGCCCACTCTCTCCTTGGGCATCAAAGATGTCAGCAGAGCTAATGCCTGAATCAACAAATCCAGCTGTGCATGTCCCTACACTCTGCCTGTACCCATATTAGCGTGCTTTTAAGTGGAGGGCTTTTGAAAATGGATCCGTGATGTCAAAGAGCAGAGTGGCAGAACAGCTCCAGCACTGCTGCAGGCCCAGGGAGGCCGGATTCATCAGGTGACCTGTGTGGTTGCTTTGTAGCCAAATTAATCCTGCTGTGCACAGGACTTGGATTCAGACATGAATAATTGAAGGTAGCGCTGTTCCTGGCTTGATCCTGCGAGTCTCGGTCTCTGATGCTGCATATCAAAGGCAGCTGGATGGTTATTGAGGCTGCAGAGAAATGCTGGAAGCCAGCAGATCCTTCCAGCAGTATTTGCTGGTGGTGGGCACGGCTCTGTGCACACGGGCAGCCCGGGGGTTGCGTCAGACTGCTCCGTGGAATGGAGCATTTTGCTGAATCAATGCCATATGGCCCGGCAGAGTCTTATCAGAGATCGCTCCCGTGCTGCCCAGCTGTCTCCCTCTGCCATGGGGATTTCATTGCTTTAAGAAAGGAAAAGGAGAAAGTGAGCTGTGGCCTCTCTGGAGTGGGGTGGCCTAGCTGAATTTGAGACAGCAAGGCAGGTTCACTTCAGAGGGGTTGGCTCTGGAGCCAGGCTCCTCGCATCTGATCATTCCTTTGCTCCAGGGATTTCATCAGCTATCTGCCAAACAAGAACGTCACCTGTAGCCCACAGAAATACTGGGTCATCTTTTATTGTTTAAAGTTTGAATAAATTGCTGATTTCCTAAGGTTTTTACTGCAACAATTAGGCAGCTATTTCCCTGACAGACTTTTCCCACTGTCTTTGTCATCACCATTAAGCTCCCCCCCTTATTTCTGAAAAGAATGGCGAGCTAATGACAGCTTATGCTATTCACACTGTCAAATGAAAAGTCAAATCTTCACTATCCGTTCCTTTTTCCCCACAGGCTGACTTAAACTGCAACATCCAAGATGATACAGGAGCATTTTACGGAGTCACCAGTCAGTACGAGAGCTCAGAAAACATGACAATCACCTGTTCCACCAAAGTCTGCTCATTTGGAAAGCAAGTAGTAGAAAAAGTAGAGGTGGGTGTTGTGATGGGATATGTGCCTTTATTTATTTTTTACCTTTCCTAGGCACAGACCTGTACGGCGTGGTCAGGTCTCTGGTTGGTTGGTTTGTTGTACAGTGATATTGCAGCTGGGGGACTAAGCCTCAGACCCACATCTGTCATGTGCTAAACAGCTTTTGTGGGGGAATTTTAGCCTAGAGCTGAAGGTTGAGCCTTTACGGATGTCCTGGTCACTGTTTATGTCCTTCTTATACTAAATACATTTTCTAACCATGGTGACCATAAAAAAAAGGTTTTAATAATTCCCATTATTCCAGGCTTAGAGAAAGCCAAAAATCCTCATAAACCACTGAGTAGCTCATCTGAGCAGTTGGTAGCTGGGCAGCAGAAGTCTGAGAGTCACAGCCTTACCCTCCTTCAGCAATCTAAGTCAGCCTGGTTTTCTTCCAGCTGTAGTCCTGCATCTTTCTGTAGTTCATAAATTGCCTATTGAATCATGCAATAATATATCTATGTTTGTGTGAGCACACTTAAGCATAAGTATGTAAACTTATTTTTGCTATTCCCTTTGCAGACATGTGCTTAAAACTCCTGTAAAATCATCTTACCACAGTTTTTGGCTTAATTCATTTTTGCTCAGTTTGTGATTTTATAATCTTCATCTGTTCAGTTTGTTAACTTGCAGGTTAGAGAACAAGTAGTTATAGTATAAGTTTTGATAATTAAGGGCCCCTGAATTTTTAGCAAGGCATTGCATAGCTCAGGCAGGGAGTCAGCAAACAGGCGAGTGTGTGCCTGAGCCACTTCCTCTTTTTCCTGTCTGACACAAAAAAAAGAGAAAAACAGATTTACCAGTCACTTTTTTGCTGTGTCTGAATTATCACATTCTAAGTGGCTTTTATTTTATTTTTTTTTT
Organism: Oriolus oriolus; assembly: GCA_013400235.1. Lineage (NCBI taxonomy): Eukaryota > Metazoa > Chordata > Aves > Passeriformes > Corvidae > Oriolus > Oriolus oriolus. The sequence goes on along the minus strand of VXBT01009751.1, from coordinate 897,230 downwards.
CAGACTGAATATGCAAGGTTTGAGAATGGCCGGTTCGTGTACAGGATAAACCGCTCTCCAATGTGTGAATATATGATCAACTTCATACACAAGCTGAAGCATTTACCAGAGAAATACATGATGAACAGCGTCTTGGAAAACTTCACAATTTTATTGGTATGGACTGGCTTTTTATTTTTTCCACTTCTAAGATACTCTCAGGCTTTGTATGGCTTGCTCAGCTTGTAATGTTGGGAGCCAGTTTCCAAATCCCAAACAAACCGTCCCACTGACTTCAGAATAATTCTCTTGGAACTGGACGTTATTGACACTCAGGATGAAAAGGCTCAGCTGGCTGTGAGCGTGAACAAACATCTTTGTTATTTTCCACAAATTTCAGCTTACTTCTCCCTTTCTTCCATTTGAATCTGGGGTTTGTAGAGAGCCTGGGGCAGTAACTTTGAACCATCGTGTTCATCTGATGTGTCCTTACTGGGGCTCGGTTACGATGCTGCAGATGTTAGTGGCTTTAATTAGTTCTTGGGCAGGGAAAACAGGCAGCAAACGCCCAACAGGTGACCTAAGGCACAGAGAATGGTCCGTAGAGTGGCCTTTCAGGCAGTTCCATCCAATGACCCAGCTTGCTTTCCCTGTTGCTCTGTGGTGGCACCTCAGCCGAGCTCTTAGAGCCATGCGCCGTGCTGCCGCCGGGTTGGGGCAGGGCCGAGGTGACGCGGTCGCTTCTTGTTTCAGCCCTGCTGTTTCCAGGTGTGTAACGCTCCGTCTGCCTCTTCCTTCCCCCGCACAGGTGGTCACAAACAGGGATACACAAGAAACCCTGCTCTGCATGGCTTGTGTATTCGAAGTGTCGAACAGCGAACACGGAGCACAGCATCACATCTACAGGCTTGTAAAGGACTGAGCAGTTATTTATATATACGCTTCATTTCACTTCTTTATCAAAACACAGACTGTAAACCTCAACACTAAGTGGCAGTGCCTCTGGCCCAACTTTCACCCACATTTTTCTAAATCCTGTTTTAGTGAAGTCATTTTTAATGTGTTCATATATAATTGTAGCTGTGAAATTCTGGTACAGTTGTAAAAATTATTTCTAAAACTAAGTGTTCTTCAAATTTGTAAACCACAGTTCTTTGGGAAGACTGTATTTAAGAACCTAACGCCTCTGTCTGTGGAGGCCTATTTTTAATTCTGATAGAAAAATGTATGACAGAGCATTTGCCATGGGGAAAAACTGACAGCATTTATAAGAATTTATTTTGGGTTTTTTTCCAGCATGAAATACTTGTTTTACAATGCAAGTGAAATTGAAATGAATCTTTAGCTATAACTGTAAATGAGTACACAAAGTTAATAATCTTTATAGAATTATCTTTGTAACTAATTAGGGTGGAAGATATGGACGAATGTAATTCACTAAATTATTTTTTAAAATGAAACATTTTTCTGTTTGAAACCAAATGAAAAATATAGCCTTAAGAAATGCCTGATAGAAACAGACAGGTCCTAAAATTAGGCAAATTTTGTATTTTTTTCTCAACGCTAAAACTAATCTTCTAATCCATTAAACTTTCAAACAGGTATTGCAGAGAAAGAAAACATCATCCCTTACCCCTAACATATCTAGTGTATTTTAAAAGAGTATAAAATTGTATTGTACTAATATGAAAATTTGATTATTTAATGAAAAAGATGGCTCATTTTGCAATAAGTAGGTAAATACTGAAGATTTAGACTTGCATTATATGTAGTCTCGTGTGTGCGGTTATATTTTATATGGACAACTATGTTTTCTAATAAGTTGAGCAAAAAACTTGCAACTCTGAAATTAGGAGATGAACGGAAACAACTGACATGGCGACAGCATCAAGTCATTCGCAAACAGAAAGCAAAACACTGATGTGTTTGAAAGAAGAGTGTGCACATCTCTGAAAGGATCAGCAGCTTTAATATCTGTGAGGCGCTAGAAAATCACAACCAACATCAGGCAAGGATTGGAAAGTGGAGAATTTTGGGTTTTTTCTCCTTTTCCTCTTCATCATGGTGCTCTTACTCCTCTCCCTGTTGTCTCTCCAGGTCTGGCAAAGACCTTATCCGAAACAAACACACACCTACCACATGGGGTCTGCTGTCCTCTTGGATGTGATAGTATTCACCTTCTGATAAATTCAGGGAAGACTCCAGGAAAGTGAAGTACAGCTGGAGATATTTTAAGACTGTGAGGCTTCAAACCACGGCTGTGGGTGTGAGTGATTGTCTGAGGTCCGCACACGTGAGGGCAGCAGTCTCACCCCTCCCGTTCAGGACAGAGGGTGTTGCTGGGTTCCTCTCCTCCTGCTGCCCCTCGCTGCCCAAGCAGAAGCTGTTTGGGCAGGTGCTGGGCCAGCAGAGGGTTCTCAGGCAAAACATTTGTCTGAAAGGCTGAGGGCTGCGTGACCAAGCACAAGCCACCTTAAAGATCAGTGATGAGTTATCAGCAAAGAGAGTTCTTAGGAAAGTCTTTCGCAGTCCTGAATCAAAGTTCAGGTTTAGCAGGCCCCTCCTCGCTGCCCTTTACGATACGCTCCCATGCACAGTTTAAGTGTAGAATTTACTCCCAGGCACAGTGCTGTAGTCTTCAAACAAGCAAGTCTTGTTCTTTTTTTTAAATTATATCCCTGCGTAGTCCTTTCTGTTAGAATTGCCCACTGTTGAAATGTCTAGACTAGAACAGAGCCTAGGCGAGGCAGCGGGTCAGACCATGGTCATCCCTAACGCTGGTGAGGTCTCGGGTTCGAGGAGGGTGCAAACATCACTGAGGGGAAGGGAGACTGCTTTAGTCCCTTTAGCTTGACCTGACTCCATGAGGTGGATGGTTGCTGTGATGTCTAGCTGTGGATATTAGGGCTGATGATCTTTCAGTTTATACTCTGCGAAGTGAACAGAGAAACGTGTCCATGGCAAGGTCTCTTTTAACGCTCATTTTTAACACCAACAATCACATCAGGAAAAGCACTGCATTGTAACAGCCTAACGGTAGCCCTTTATTCTAAGCACTTGGTGTTACAAGTCAAAAACTACTTTTTGTTTTTTGTTCTAAAGTTGTCTTTTATTTAGGGTTTGAATTGTGGGTTTGGTGATTTTTTTTTTTAATTTTTTTTGTTTAATAACAAGCAAACTCTTTAAGGCATATAAAGTATGTGAGTCAATTTGCAAAACCAGGTACAGGTTTTTTTTTTTTTAATAGGATCTGGCACACTACATATGCCATAACTATAGGGTATAAACGGTCACAATGTTTATTGGTGTTCACATATGTAATATTAGGGAAACTGCTTCCATTGTCTTTTCTTTACACTTCTGTAAATGATCCATACCCTGTATATGTTAATTCTTAAAAGCCTTAATCAACTTCAACTGTTGAGTGTGGGGTGTGTAGTCCAACAGGCTGCCTGTAAACTGTGAGCTCTTTTGTAAGCTGGAAGTACTTATCTTGTTACTGTTACTTTTTTGTAGGAACCTTTTAATTGAGAGCTGCCAAAGCATTACATTATGCAGTGCCTTAGCATTATATTAGAAGTACCTTTAGCCTCTTAACATTAAAATTTTATACATTGTTTTATTAATTGGTTCCATTTTTAAAATATCCGTATTTTTCCCCACAGAAACGCTCTTTGACTGCTTGGTCTAAACCAGCTGTCTGTACAAGTCAGTCCCGTTGCAGTGAAATGCCTATACCAAAAGGAAAGGTTACAGATTCCTAGTTCTCCCTGAAAAGTGAATTGTATTAATGAATGCTGCCTTTTTAAATTTCATGACCAAATAATTAATTGTGACTCTTCTGCACTCTAGCATGAAAGTGCCTTTGGTTTGAAATTCCAGCTTAGAAAAGTGCTGCCATAATAATGACAATTTGTAGAGAGACCAAAAATATTTAGTTATCACCGTAATGCCTTTGGTTTATTGGAATAAGTTGAATCTACAGGCCTCCATTCACAAAAGAGCACCATTCATAGCAAAGGGATTTTGCTAATGATCAGCCTGCTGAAGAAAAATCTACTGTTTGCCATTTCTGACAGCATTGCAAACCAGCAACTGATTCGTCTGTGATATAAAAATGAAAATATTCACGTTTATATTCTCTTCATCCAGTCACGCATCTGCATAATGAGAGATCCATATCCTGCAGAATTTCAGTGGACAAACATGGCTTCATCGATCTCCTCTAATAATATTTTGGTATCTGTGAAGATTCTTTGTTTAGACAGAAGATTTTGTTTACAAAGTTGTGCACGCTGAAGGTCAGATGCATAAAACAAGACGAACACGGAGAACTGAGCATAGCGAGGGTAAATGCGATTTGTGTGGGTTTAAGCGTTGAAATGTTGAGTGTGGGCGTTGTGGATGAAGGTGCTGGTAGAGAAACTCTGGCCAGCACGACTCAAAACACAGGGTTGTTTTGTTTTCCTCCCAGATGATGTCTTGGAAAAAAAACAAAAAAAATTAGCTCCTCTTAAGAATGTGTCTGTATTTGATACCTTCTGTGAACGGGGGCCATACTCTCCACTGCAACTGAAATTGATGGGAAGAGGAGCAACATTTTAACAACATTAGAAAGAACAAATATCAGCAAAACCAAAAGCTGTCAGAGGGATTATATAGTTGTGAATACAATTTTAACTTGATTTTTAAAGTATTTGATGAAAACTAAGATTAACTTTTTATATAGAGAAATATTGTGACACTGTGTGGTAAATATTGTGATAATTCAAATTCCCTTTCTCTAAAATATTATTTTTGTTATTCCTTCAAGATCTAAATCTCACTTACCTCTATAAGACAAGTAATCCTGTTGAACTCAATGAGACTGAGGTAGGGCAAAGACTCTTTTGGCCCACAAGCAGAACACACTTTTTTGGTTATTGCCAAACATTTCAGCTGTGCTTGTCAATGTTTGTGATACACTACACCTCTGTCTCATTCAAACAAGCGTAATGGTACCATTTGGGGCTGTTAAAAATTACTGCCAACAGATGTAGTTTTACTTACTTGAATTCCAAACTGATTTTGTTTAGGTACTGCACCACTACTTTGAAGGAATTGCAGATCTAATGCCTGTTTCTCACTTTCCCTCTCCACCACAGCCACAGCTCAGTTTGGCAGTAGTTCCTCCCGTGGAGCCCCACGGGATGGGCTATTGGGAATAATGAAGGGTGTACATTAATGTTGAATGTGAGTAACTGGCCAGTCCAAGGCAGATACGACATTTGACGTGCTAATCAGTATCTATTTATTTTCCCACTGCGTGTCCTGGGGCATGCCTGCTGTCTGAAGCAGCTCCCCTGGGAGCATTCCTGGAGCACTCAGGCAGTCACACTGAGAGCCCCGTTGTTGTCCCCCCTTTCCTTTCCCCATGAGGATACATGTGCCCGGGCACACGGCGGGTGTGTGGAGTGGAGCCCGGCTTTGTCCTTTGCTCAGGATGATCTCCTTTCCCCCTCTTATCTTTCATAACGAGATGTTTAGCCCCCTAAGAAAGATTGAGGCTGGATAAGTCAAAGTACAAGAAACACTCTGGACATCTTCATCCTTTTAACTTTTCAGGTCATTCTTGCTGAGATCATGTAATTAGTTTTAGTGTGTAAATTAAATCTTAAATGCACTCAGTTGACTAAAAGGAGATGGATCCCTGTTACCTCCTTACAGAATATGTGTTTTTGTTTTGTTTTGTTTTATGGGCCTCTGATTCAGGCTCATGACTGCAGACAAAAAATACAATATGTGCCTGAAAAAAAAAAAAAGACGAATTTTATAACATTGAAAACCTGAATAGCCTTTAATTCTTCAGTACATTTTATGTAAAACAGGTTGGGTTTTTGTTTTGTTTTGGGGTTTTTTTGCCATGTGCATTTGTTCACATTTGTAAATGACTTAATGGAATTCTCACTTTATGTTTATTTGTGTAATGTGTATAAAATGGGTTTGTGACTTAAGCATATTCATATATGGTCAGTGGTTACTTTAATATTGTACTGCTGCTGGTAACTTTTGATGTAGAACTTGCCTTTTGATGATAAAGTACCTCTAGGTTAGACAGTGAGGGAAGGCTCTTGGAAAAAAACTGAATGTTCTCCAATGTTTTCTTAACATATTTGCAGAAGCTTTCAAAAGGAGTTTCAGTCAAACCTCTTGGCAGTACAGTATTCTTGTATTTGTTATTGTCTGTGTGTAGGTACTGGTACCTTTTTTTTTTGTTTAAAATGTTTTAAGTGTTGGCTTTAAAGTGAATTTATCTTTAGTATGATAGTAATATGAAAATTATAGGTTTTGTGTGCAGAGAATTTTTTTATAAAGTGCTTTGTAAAAAAAAAAAATGTATTCTAGCTTTCGCGGTACATATGTGTGATAACTTTAATATCCATGACAGTTAAGTGCAATTATTTCATCACTCTAAAAATGCTATTTTTGTGTCGGTTACTGCAGGTGTTTTCATGTCTTTGCAAAGTGACACATTTTGATGCCTTCTTGATAAAGTGGTAGAATTTTTGTAGCTTTCTAGAAACTTTGTATTCATACAGTATCGATTGAAAATAAAGAAAATGAAAGTGTTTTGTGCATTTATCATAATCTCTTACATCAGTCTCTTCTTAATGTTGGGTGTAGCTTTCAAAACCCTTTTCCAAAGTAGCACGAGGCCAGACCTGCAGCAATACCTGTGTACCTTCCCAAAGGTGCAAGGGAGATCCAGCAGGATTCACAGAGAGCTGGAGGGATGGCACTCGAGGCTGGCACATCTGGGAGCTGTGTTCAATGAAGAGTCCGTCATCCTACTTCTTGCTTGTGTGTATTCCTAAAGAAACAGTGGTGGATTTTATTGAAACATCATTTAAACCACACCATTGCAGTGGGAAAAGCCACCCATCTCTCTTAATTCCAGAGGTAGGAGTGACCTGCTCAAAATATTACAGAATAAATGGTACAAATACATTATTAACTGAGCAGCTAGAACTGACTGAGGAGCAGAGTGGTTATCTGAGGTCGTTTCTTCCAGGACACCGAGCTCTGTGGGAACTGAAGTCCTAAAAATGTGCCATGTTTTCAAGAGATTCATTTCTTGTTTTTCTTAAACAGCCTGCCCCTCAGCTAACAGCTGTACCTGGTATGATGAGAGGATGAAATGGGATCAATTTGCCTCCTGCTTTCACAAAGTGAAACCACCTAGCTAGGGGGGAAAAAAAGAAAAAGAGAGTAAGAGGGATATCCTGGATCAACTGAAATCAATGGGAAAACAACCAGGACTAGGTAGAGAAAAAAAAAGTACATCTGGCTCATCTTCTGCTTCCATGGGGAGCAGTGGCTTTTGAATAAGCCACATGCCCCTCCCACACTCTCCAATTCTCCTTTGGGTGGCAGATGTTCCACTGCTATTTTTAAAATGCCAGCAGAGCACCCCCCGTGTGCAGGATGAATAGGGTGAGAACAAGGCACAGATATGGTCTGTTTTGACCCTGTTTTCTCATCTTTGTTCCCATTAAGGATATGGCTTCAGCCCTTTGAAGTGTGTTGGCTGTTTCAGAAGCAACCTGCTTCTTAATTAAGGTTCTGCTTCTTAATTAATTTAGGTTAAGCCCATAAATCTTCCACCTTTGGGAAAATGTCACGCAGCATTTCAGGCTGGGAGTCCCCACGTAGTGTCACCATCAGTTTATGAAGGAGCTGGTTTCAGTGGGAGCCACAGCCCCTCCCTGACGCAGCGTGGGATGGTTTGCACGAGGAGGGAACAAAGAAGCCAGACCAGTTACTCCGTGCCACTTTATGGAGCACAGAATCCATATGTGGTCCATGGACTTTTCTCTGGATTTTAATTTTTTTTTAAGATACAGCCTACAAATCCAGGAGACATTTCATGCTCACAAACCCATGAGTAAAAGGAGGGCTCAGAGCTCAGCAATGTGTTAGCAGATGTCTGCAGTCCCCACACGCAGCTCTTGCTGTTCATCCCAACCCTGACCTTTTGCAGCCTCACTGTTGTTGTGTGGGGCCCCTCGAGCAGGAGCAGCTGAACAATCTGTTACCCCAAACAGCAGTGGCCTCGAAATATTCATAGATAATTACCTGCCTTGCAGGGAGGTGTGGCACTTAACTGGTTAGTGGCTGTCAGTTGTTCTAGGATTGCTGGTGTTCCCTGAGAGCTGGAGCTGTGCTGGGGACACTAGAAGGCGGTAAGGGCAGGAGGGAGTGGGTAGAGACACTGTCCTAGGAGTGGAGGGCAAAGGAAAATTGTAGAAATCCAGAGTGCGAGTGACGGTGAGAAAATGAGTGGCAGGGTATTGCTTTTCAAAGAAAATGAAAAGCTGAGGACAGGACAAAATAAGAAGAAGGGAGGAAAAGGATCATTTAAACACCACCACCATCAAAAAAATGTCCATCAGAAGAAGGCAGGAGAATCAGAGTAAAATACAAACTACAGCAAAACAGACAAACATTCATCTGGGTAAATATAATTTGCTGCTTTTTGGTTTGGGGTATTTTTTCCCCTCCTACATTACTTTTTATTAGCCCTTTCTAATTCTAGTTTGGGGCATATCCTCTTTAAGCTTAAGGGAAAGGGCTGCTGGAGACCTCCATTCTTGTGTGCCTTACTGGGGAGACTCGATAAAGCCCAAAAACCCTCAGCAAGGCACCCTGTAGCCCTGCTGGCAGATGAAGAGATGTCAGCTTCGTTTTGGAGAGAGGGAGAGAGAGAAAGCAAAATGAGCAATGGCCAGAAGAGTATCTGAAACAATCAGCTGAGCAAAGACACTTGGGTGCAAGTGACTGCTCTCAATTCACCCAGCCCTGGGGATTTCTCAAGCCACCTTCTTTCTGCAGTTGTGTGGGTTTGGGTGCATGCACAGGGTCCATTAGAGGTTTAGGCTGAATTTCAAAAATACTGCTTTCTGTGCCCCTCACTAGCCTAGAGCTAAGAGCATAAATGTGTAACCTTGATGTTATCAAATACTGTTCCCAGTATTAAGATGCATCCCAGTATTAAGATTACAGCGGAAAGCCAAAAAACAAATGTTTTTTCATAAGTCTTCTTCCAGGCATCTTTATCAGCTCTAAGAGATGTCCACACACAAAGAACAGGGAACCCTAGGCATTATAGCTGTCCCCCAACTCTGTAAAGGCAGTGTCCCACTGTGGATGGTGGTTGGGGCCACCAGAGAAAAAGGTGTGGGAGCTGTGATTAATGTGTACAAGTCCCATTTCATTCCTCTCACTTGTACAGGTCCGTGAGAGGATTAGTCCCTGCCTTGCAACGCACCTCAGTGCTCTGCCATCTGGACCCTCAGCACAGACAGGGTATGGCAGCAGCTTCCAAGCTTACCCTCTGTTTGAACAGAGCGTGAGCTGCATGAGCACCTGACTTTGCCAGGGGGTTAACAAACTACAAACTGATTTTTTCCCCTGCCTCAAGCAGGTAAGTTTATTAGCCATATTTAAACATGCTTCTCCATTTTTTTTCTGTTGGCAGAGACCAAAGAATAAGGGGGTTTTTCCTAGACTTTAAAAAATTCCTTTCAGCTTAAATCATATGTTCTCTGCAGTGTTATCAGAGATTTGATTTCTTTTTTCCAATATACTTGTCTTTTCTTATCCTTTCACCTGTGATGTTGAACTTCTGAGTGAGCAAAGGTTCCTACTTGGCAAAATGGACAAGAACAGCATCCAGGTTATAACCCTTCCCTTTGGTACTTCCTTATTGACACAGCTTTATGTTAGTTGAAGGGGATGAAGGGGAAAATGGGGCCTTCTTATTGTTTGGCCTTTCCATTAGATTTAACATGAACCCACATGAAAAACTCAGGCAATGAAGGACTAGATTCAACCACACTGCACACCTATCACAGCATTCCACAGCACAGAGAATTCGATGGCTTCTTTGTGAAATACCTGTATTGGTTTTACTATGATTATATTATATTTTTACTAGGCTTAATCTAAACTTTATGGCCAGAACACCACAATGGGTGGAAACTCAGCAGTGCAGTTCACCTCAGAGTTAACAGCAATAGCGTGGGAGCCAGAACACCAGTCTCAGCAGGGTTCACACTCCCTATCTCCTGCACTGATCTGCTGTTTGGAGGGAGGTGGTGGTGAGTAATAATTGGGAGGTGCCCCGAGACTCGCCAGCGATAGGCTCTGGATAAGCGCGAAGAAACGGGAAGACGTGGAGCACGGACCAGCAAACTCCAAACTTCCTGGCTTTCCTGGCCTGCTTTCACACATTTTCCAGGTAACAAAGGACAGTGTCCTGTGAGCAGTGAATATGTGAGAGGGGTGGCTTGAAGGTCTTAGACAGCTCCTCTCATTTTTGCAGAATCTTTCTCTCCAACTGGGCCCTTCTCTGAAAGGCTGTTCCTTGGTCTCCAGGCTCCACAATTCCTCTGAAAGGCTGTTCCTTGGTCACCAGGCTCCACAATTCCTCTGAAAGGCTGTTCCTTGGTCACCAGGCTCCACAATTCCTCTTCACTGCAGGGCATGCAGAGCGCTCAGACAGAGCTGTAGCATCAGCTTAGCTTTTTTTTTTT
>VXBT01009751.1:852395-886654 GCA_013400235.1 Oriolus oriolus | reverse complement strand
TTTTTTGCCATGCCAAAAAAAACATCTTCCAATTAAGAACATCAGTGCTGGAAGAGGCACAAAGGTAACAGCAACTCCTAGAGAGCAAGGCTAAGGGCTCAAGAGCCACTGGCAGGACACACACAGGTGGTCAGGAAGGCTCTCCATGTGTCCTGTGCTAGGCCAGTGTGGTTTCTCAGCTGGGGAGGAGGTGAGAGGAGAACCCTCTACCCCTGCAAGATGTAGCACCAAGGGAATAAGTACAAGCACAGTGGAGGAAATTAGCTTGAAGGTACTGGAATAGTAATGGAAAGGAAGAATCAGCCATAGGGATTAGCCATGATCTGAATATGAAGCTGATGAAGCAGCAGAGAGGGTAAAGGCTGTTCCAGAGAGCTGCAGAGGAGAAGGATTTTCCACCACTTTAGGTCAGACACATAAAAAGGCAGAGCCAAAGTCAGTGTTAGTCAGCTGTAGGCAGCTGGAAATGTATCAAAGAAAGAGGAATGAACCCAGAGGACCTGCCTGAGGAAAGAGTACAGGGTGCTCATTGTTATGAATTAATATGTGTACGGCCAGTAAGCTGGTAGGGAACCACTGAGTGGTGGAAGGGGAGAAGAACATCAGATAATACCTGAAATAGTGAGAGAACAGGTGCAGAGCTCGCTGTGTTTGAGTGGATGGATAGTTGCAGGTGACCACTGCCAACGTCAGAAGTTTCTGCACAAATCAGGGTTTCTTGGGTGCGTCCGTGCGTGGGAAAGCTGTGGATGCAGCAGTAGACAGATTTACAGATAAGGAGGACCTGGGAGTCGGTGGAGAATTCAAGATCAGGGCTGCCCACAGGTTTCCTGTGAAGGGAGATAGATGGGAGGTCGAGGGGAGCCAGGAAATAAAAGCTGTGGAGACAGCACTGCACAGCACAGGCTGGTGAAGTGTCTGTCAGCCCCAGCAACCAGCCCCTCCTGGCTGGGACAGTGCATGGCGGCTGCTCCTGCCCGCAGAACAGGGGGAACAGGGCAGTGGGGAGGCTGACAGCCCTCCAGACACACACTCAGGGCTGAGGAAACCAGATGTCACCTGGAGCTCCTGTTTGGCCGCCCGCTGGCAGGACAGACGAGTATTTCTGCGTAAGAGATGGTCCTGATTACAGAGATCTCCGGCTTCGTCGCCCTCAGAGTGCCCAAATAACAGGCTTGCGATCAGGTGGGGGGAGTGGGGGTGCCCAGTTCCTTTAGCAAACAGAAATGGTGGAATTCTGTATAATATTTTAGCTTTTTTGTTCAAAGGTTAAATACGAAGGTGCCGTTCAGCCATTAGAAAAGTACCCGATGAGAGGCTGGAACTCTGGACTCAGAGCATGTGCTGCTCAGCTCTGCTGAAAACTAGGAAGCAGCCCTGGTGTTGAGAGTGTGCACAGCCCCACACAGGGGGGAAATATAGGAAACATGTAGGAAAATATAGTATAGGAAATGCCAGGAAAAGAGAGGCCATAGGAACTTCTCTGCCAGCAAGTGAATGAAGAAGCTTGAAAGTCAGACCAAGAAACAAGCCAAAATGTCTTTAAAGGAAACATCTGTTCTTCCATCCTTCCATTCTAAGATTGTATCAATCCCTGTAACAACTGGATTTATCTCTCCATATGATAACAAAGTCGGGTTTTGTGCTTATGTGAAGTACCAGTTTGTGATCTGAACATCTGACAGGGTCCCTCAGCCAGGAGCCCAGAAGGCTCCACATTTTCCTCTCACTGAAGAGGCCCAGATATTTGGGGATGCCCAGGGAAAGGATGTGGCCTGAGACAACAGCTGTATCCTGAAGGACTCTGGTGTGAGCTGCTGCACTGCAATGTCAGGTGGAGCACAGGGTGGCAGTGAGGCTCATCAGGCCCTGCTGTGCTCATTTCATGACTGCAGAGGGTCTCAATCCGTTTACCTGCAAGCACCAGGTATAACCAGGTTACATAAGAGCATTACCACCATAAGTAACCTTTGGACTTTGGCTTGAGGCTTCTACTTTCCCTTCTGGAGAGAACACGTCGTATTTCACTGTCTGCTTTATTTCTTTCTCCTTTATTGCAGTTGTGCTCAGTACCTCACACAGATTGATTTTCCTGGAGGCACAAACAAGCAGATAGAATCTAGAGGACGTTTAAATAAAGGGAATCATTGTAAATGGTCTTTGAATTAATAAATATATATAAAGATAAATAAGAGACATAGAGATATAGAGGGCATATAGATTGTACAAACAAATCATGACCCATCTGTTCGGTGTGCTCTGTTTATGTGTGCCCTCAGTGCTAGGATATCCTGGAAAGCAATAGGGTTTTCTGGACACACTTGGGATCCCAGCTGGGATACAGGAAATTTGCCACAACATCAAGTGATTGAAGGATGGATCCCGAGATAAATAAGTCATGCCCAACGGGAAGAGTTTACCCTAAAAAAATACCTAAAAGGCACAGTCTACCATCTCAGCTAACTAAATTCAAGCTGACAGAATATGCACTTTCACTGTAGCCACTACTAATTAGCAGAAGAGAAAAGAACTACCAATTTAGAGATGCTGCTGACCTGTCGGCAGAGGCAGCCACCAATTTTGGAGAGATTCTTGAGTTCTCACCTCCCTTTCCCCCTCCCATATTCCTGCCGACCACTGACCTTCCTTTGATCTGCTGTAAACCTGGAAGGTTGTCTCCCTTCTCCTCTCCGGATCTGTGTTCAGAAAGAAGAGCTGCAGCATTTCTCATGAATAACTGTGCACAGAAACTCCCTCTGAGTCTCCTTTGGAGATGGACTTATTCCTTCCTGCCTAATTAAGAGAATACCAAGTAGGTCTCTCAACGAAAAGCATTTGATAAGATTTTTGGTAAGATTTTTGGACTTCTCAGTCTTTTCTAGTTGCACAGTCTGAATACATGAAGTAGAAATTCATCCATCAACATAAATTAGGCACCAAGATTGGAACGATTTGATTCACCTGAACAAAAATTACAAAAATGCCTGTTTGTGCTCCCCTTTCATCTGTTTCAGCAACACAGTTTGGTACTTGGGAACAGCTTGTATCTGCTACCCCTGTCTATGTGGATTTTTAGGAAGCTACCAGTATAGGCAAAGGCAATACATTGTCTTCCCCACTCTCTTCCAAAGCTCTCCTCGGCACCAGCAGCATCCTCCCTGTCACTTTCTGTTGCTAAATCAATTGAACATTCAGCTCTGCTGAAAAGAGGAAAAACCAGTTACTATAACATCTTGACTTCTTGACTTCTGCTAATCCTATTTCAGGTCAATTGTTTATTTCTCTGTATTTCTTCACTGACAATACATTAAGCCATGTAGTCTCCTGGCTTTGATCCGAATTCTCTGTCACCTGGCCTATGTGATACCCTGTGCACATAAAATGACAGAGGCTCTGCCTCTACTGGAGACCTCTATGAATAAAAAGAAATTTAAAGTGTCAATTACCTCTAGCTTTACTCCCAGCTACTGGTGAAGGCAGGTCATTGGAGGAGACTGACCTCAATTTTAGCCAGGCTACCCCTATACCCCTCCAAGATCAAGGCCAAATGCCACAGACACTGGCCCTGTAAGGGATTCTCCATGGCTTTACCAGTCTGGGAACACAGCTGTGCATGAGATGGTTTAAAAGCTGAGTGAGGCACCTCGACTGAATTACACAGTTCAAGGCAAGCTAGGACTGCTAAACATACAGAAACCGTCTGACTCTCCACAGAAAAGTCATTACTCAAAAGGTTTTTGTGCTTACCAAATAATCTGATCTCTGCTTAGAGCACAAGGGTTTTCCTTTCTCTTTGAACTGAATTTCAATGTGTTCTTGCACGAAGAACATAATGGACTACGTGCCTGTGGCAAGTGCTGTTTGAAGCACTGTCCTTTATCCCTAGAGCCATTTCCAGGGAAGGTGAAGCACCTCTGGTTTTATCATAGATTCTCTCTGCTGGGTCACTTTTTGCTCAGGGGATGATGCTTGGGTGGACAGGATTTAGCACAAACACAACCTGGTGGATCTCCCTTCTCCCAACCAGGCAGGTGGGAGCTGTGCCTCACTGGAGGACAGGCATGACAGAGCCTGTAACCTGAAGGCAGAGCACAGCATTTTAGGAAAACTGTGAGGCACAAATCCAAAGATCCATTCCTTCACCTCCCAAAGGTGTGCAAAGATAAACACCAAAGAGACAGACCCTGCTGGTGGTGTCAGTGCTGCAGGAATGTAACTGTCCAAGTTAAACCACAAAAGCTTGTGGAGACTTGTATGAAAAAAATCCCACCCTCAGGGAAGTGGGGCATTTGAAAGTGATTATCAGGCATGCAGCTCATTTTCGGTGGCTGGCGACTCACTCTGGGCATTCCTTGTGCAGCCTGAACGTGGCCTCACAAGCAAAATACAAACTGTCCTTTTGGCTCTTTTTGGGGTGCCATTCAGGAAGGGCCCCTCAGGTTCACACATTCCAAATTCCTGACTGGTTAGATGCAGAAAGCTTTTCAGGCCCAGTGCTATCAGGCCACACCTGACAGGGCGGCAGCAGCACGGGCAGCCTGTGCAAGGGGCCAGGCTCTTATCAGCATCCCTTAGTCACCAGATGTCTGAGCTCTCTCTGCCACTCCACACTGAGGCCCTGAGAAGCATCACTGTTTTTCCAGCTCTGCCTTTACTGAATAACTCAGCTAATAGCATCAGAGGAAGCAGTGATTTTCTGATGTTTGGCCAAGCTGTTAACACTGTCATTCTAGCACATTTTAACAAGTACAGGCAGGTCTGGACGTTAGTCATATTTCTACAAACATGGTGGTGGTTATTTTTCTCTTTTTCTTTTCTATCTGAGCCATTTTACTGGGCTTCAAAGCCATCAGTGGAAACAGATGTGTGAATGTTATAAAATTATGCTGCTGCATCAGGGTTTTTTTTATGGCTTTGTATAAGTTCTATGTCAAAACACACTTCAGGCCGGAGGGCCAAGTGCTTTGCACTGGGAGAAGTTAGCATAAGGAATTACAGTCTGTGAAACGAGCACCCGGTCTTACCTTGATTAAAAGAAAAAATACAAAATGAAACTAAATAAATACTAAAATACAACTCTCTACCTTGACCTAATTTCAGTTCCATGTACGCACACACTATTCCTCTGTCTCCAAATGAATGCTAGTGGGGTTGGTGGTACATCTGAAAGCACACAGCTTCAATACTTTCTCACATCCTCACTGCTCAACAGGTGGCCCTGGTACCATTAACTACATCCAGGAGAAGGCCTCTGTGGGACATGAATCCTTCAGGAGCAGGTATTTCTTTTCCTGGGGCTCCTCTGAGCAGGAGCTCAGCCCACAATCGCCAGCAAGGCCGTGCCACTCAAAGGTTTGTCTGAATGAAGTTCTCAGTGCAGACGCTTTTTATGCCTCTTAGGTTTTAACTGAAGGGAGGTACACACTGGGCTTCTGAAGGAAGTCTTGCAGTGAGCCCTATTTTTGGGCAAAATATCGCACCACTCCTTTAGCTCACTTATATCAGCTGTTTGTGTCGGATGCTCTTCAAGTAACGCAAGGAAACATCCCATTTCTTCCCGCTGTGCGAGTCCGAGTGACTCGCTGGGCTGTGCTGGTTATGCACGAAGCAAACACAAACAGAACTCCTTGAGGCACGGGCAGGATTAGTCTGGGGCGCCGGAGCGCGCAGCTTGCGCGCCGTGCGCGGTCCCGGCCGAGCACCGCAGCCCCCGAGCCGGGCACGGCCCCGCCGCGTCCCGCCCGCTCCTCTATGGAAACCTTGACAGCCGGGCCCGGGCTCCCAGAGCAACAGATTGCAGAGCCCCGGCCGGGCCGGGGCCGCGCTGCTCGGGCGGCAGAACGCGGCGCGGGGAGAGCAGCAGGCTGCGGAGCAGCGGCAGCGGCCCGCCAGGGCACCCTTTGTGTGGGCCAGCGAGCCACACGGACCGTGTGCGAGCGCCATTGGCCGGCCCCGCAAGCATATGCGGAGCAGAGTGCCATATGGCAATTGGTGGCCGCCCCGGCGCAGATGCCGAGGGCTTTGTGTGGGAGCAGCGCGGTGCGGAGCCAGCCCGGCCCTCCGCGCTGCTGGGAGCGGGGCGGCTGCCAGCAGCGCTGCCCCGGCTCCGGGCGGCCGGCGTTCCGGGTGCCGCCGGGGCTGCTGGCTGTGCCGAGCAGATTCCGCGCTCCTGAAGCTCTGCCCACCAGCCAGAGCCCGGGGCGCGCTGAGAAACGGGTTTCGTTTAAAAACGAGAGGTGGACTCCTGTTTCAACTCCTTTGCATTCAGCTTTCTATATAATACCAGAGCCTGGAACAAACTATTTATAAAACTGTTTACTTTTTCATCAAAATCTTTGTTTCCAATAGTTTCTGGCTATTAATTATATAAACAGAAAACTAAATAGTGATAAATAGTGACGTGTATATTATTTTTTCAACTCTGTCAAGCAAAAGTTTAAATTGAGGTTAGAAAGGGCAAACCAAAATGATGATTTCCTGGCTGTGGGACAAGACACAATGGAAAAGAGGTTTTATCAGCTTGCTCATGCAGGAAAAACATGAGGGAAGGTTTTGAAATCCCAGCATGAGTCCCAGCCTGTGCAGAGCCATGAGACAAGCACACACTGGGAACTACATCACCAGGCTGGAGCTGAGATACAGAGATCTACTCTTATCTCTGCCACTGACCACCTGTGTGACCACAAAAACCCCTTCAGCCCAACATGCCTCAGAAACAAAGACGTGATACTCCCAGTGCACTGTTTTGCAAAGGCCTGCTGGCTGTGGAGCAGAGCACGACTTTACAACACTGAATCCTCTCACGTGGGCCACAGGAGCCTCATCAAACAGGAACAGCATCCACCAAGCTGAGGACATGAGGGTCAAAATCCTTGCATCTTATTCTCTACTGCTGGCACTATCAGCCTTTGCTCACTTGTCATTTTATGTGTTTCCATGGTGAAGAGGAATCCAAGTCCACATAGATTTAAAACACTTTGCATACAGACACACAGACAGGGGCCAAGCAACCAGAGCCAGAGGAAAACAAAGTGCCACCTCCTGCCATGGGATGGGAACTGATACAGATTCAGCCCTCTGCAGATTTCTGATTGAGCAGAGCCCAACTAGAGGTAGAGCCAGACTGGGACAGGGAGCTGGCAGCCACCACCACCTCCCCTAAGAGAGCAGCTTGGGAGCTGCCCAGCTGAGAGCACTTTTCTTTGCTTTCTGCTCCTTTTGCTTTTTAGGAGCTGGTGAAGCAAACACATTGCTCTGAACTGGGGCTGTGGAGTAGCCAGACTCTAAGTCTAAAGCAATTTGCTACCACTATGTTGTAGAAGCAAGAGGCAAAGGAGAAACCATGAGGCTGCCCAGAGACCACCAGAGGGCTGAGCTGCGCTGACTCTGTGATCTCCAAACTAATCTGTCACTCTGGCCCTCGGTGGGTCTCCGAGTTGCTGTATTTCCACGCAGAAGTTCGAGCACATGCGGTAGGTCTGAGTAGCTCTGGCCGCACCATATTTGCTGGGCAAGCTCCAGCCATCTGTGCAGCAACTGTCCAGCACAGCCAAGGCTGCTCCAGACCCTCTGGACCTGCACTGTGTGCTGGTGCTCACATTTGCAGTGTTCAGCCAGTACCTCTGGCTGACTGGCTCATAGCTCAAAACTGCTGTTTCACTCACTCCTTTGTAGCAAAATCCCAGACGAGCAGCTGCAAACTTGGCCTGGAGAACAGTCGTGTGGGGAACAAGACAAGATATACTCGAGGAAAACAGGATTTTCGGTAGTCCTGTCTCTGTGACATTGAAAACAACCTGACAGGGAAAGGGTATGCTGAGGAAGAGCTTTACCTTGAGACTGGCTCCCTCTGCAGCCGGATCATCAGCACCCCGAACGTGGCACGTCTTTTTAGACATTTGTTTAACCGCTACTCACAGCCGGAAAACCTTCTGGGAATGAACGGGCTAGGCATGGGATATCTGTGCTCCCCATCCTCATCAGGTTATTAGCTTGTCTTATGCTTTACAGTCTCACAGGGATGATGGATAAACTACCCCGGTGAAAAAGCAGACCGACTTTCCAGCTAAAATTACATCACTGGCAAAAATATCACACCAAAATCTCCTGACCAGCTGGAAAACGAAGCCGCAACTTCGGAGTTTCCTGGGAAAACGCGGAGCAGAACCTGGCTCTGACAAAGGGACCGTGCAAACCCTCTGCAGCTCTTCCCATTTGCTCAAGCCCTTGGTGCCGGGCGCTTGCCCAGCCCGGGGCAGCGCGGCGGAGCGCAGCTCCCGCGGCTCCCGCGGCTCCGCGGCCCCGCAGCGACACCGCGCGGGGACAGGGACGGGCCCCGCGCACCCCCTGCCCCCGGCGGGAGCCTGCCAGCCCCAGCCCCTGCGCCGCTGGAAGTGCGGGAATTGCCGCCAGACGCATCCCTAACAGGCGTGTTCTTGCTGGCATCAAGGCCGAGCGCGAGGCGGGAGTTAAGACAGGGAAATTCCACAGTGTATATTATGCAGGAAATCAGATTAGATTATCGCTGGGGATGCTACAGGGCTTAAAGCTGTGAATCAGCTGGCAGGTTAATAGCTCCTCCATCTCCCCTCGCGAGAGTGAACCCTCCCAGCGTGGCCGACAGACCTGTTTTGGAGCGCTCACTGTCTTTACACAACACCCCGTGCCCGCTGGCCGTCCTGCTCAGTCCTCATCCACCTGGCACGAACCGCAGGGTGAGGAGAGGGGCTAACAAACTCCCTCCGTGTGTGGCAGTGCTTTCCCCGCCAGGTCAGCAGGCTGGACACAGGTCCCTGTGTCCTTTCTGTCCCCAAAGCCATCATATCCAGCAGCCTCCTTTGTGCTGAGCAGAAGCTGCAGCCGCCGTGGGATGGGGCCAGTGCAAGCCATTTGCCAAGCCCGCGAGCCCAGAGCACCACGGAGGAGCACTGGGCTGCTAAATCTGTGCTGCATCAGCGCACAGTGGAGCTCAGAGCTGCAGGCACTGCCAAGGCAGGCTCTGCCTTTACCACAGTTTCACTGAAAACAGATGACTGAAGTACTGTCAACTTCAGCCCGCCTCACGCACCCCAAAAAACATGTGGTAGAATTTTTCAAAAGAGCCATTCCAAGGAAAATTTCGCTGTCACCTTTTGGTGCTTCCAATCCACTGTACCCCAGAATGGAAACCATCCCATTTTACATTTATAACCATATGACCTCTACACATCCCACACAGTGTCCCAGGCCTGGCTCTTAGGACAGTACTAAATACTGAGCCATATCATAAAACTGTGGGAATTGTCAGCACTGGATAGAGTGCACATTCATGAAGACAAATAACCCCATGCAGGCAGACACAAATAGCCCCCTTTCTTTGCTGGGCAGCAGCCAGTTCATTGGTGAGCACCTCTTCCCAGCTCTAGACTCAGTGCTGAGAGCCCGAGAAACCATCAGCCCAGAGCAAGAGTCGGTACAGTGTGTCAGTGGAAGCAGGACAGCTACAGCACTTAAAAGGAGATGCCACATTTACTTGGCTGTGTGAAGAGTTCAGGGCTCATCTATTCATGCAATAAAGAGCTTGTTTTCCTCTGTTTGCTCTCTTCAAGGTTTGTGTCTGGCTATTTCAACAGCCTCTTGTGGCAGCTGGAAGGATGGATAGTTATTTTACATATAGAAAACTTTAGCTAGCTAAGAGTCAGAAGGAAACCTGAATAACGGTTCTGAATGTTCAAAACCCTGCCCACGGAGTGAAAAGGCTGCATCATGTCCCCACAACAGGAAAACAAAGCCTGCTTGGTAGCATAAATTGCTTGTTTGCTACAGAAAAATAGAATCCAAACTGGTATAATACAAAGCCTGGTTCTGAGCACATCACCTCTTTGTCTGCCACCAACTATCAGTATTGTAAATTGGCTTAAGCCATCACACCTCTCATCTCTGTTTCTTCTGTAGAAACACTTTTAAAGCCAGGTGAAAAAAGCCAGGCTTTTTCAGTGCCTCCCACTGGAGTAGAAGCTCATTAGCAACATTGTGACAAGAGCAGTTTGCACAGACCACCTTTTCCAGGTACAGAGCAAGGCTGGAGGAAGTCTAAAGAACCAGCTGAGTTTTAACACCAAGGCGCAAATTGGCACCAGCAAACCCAAAGTAGCCTGTCCGAGCTTGGCAGCTAAAAACTGCAAGTGGATAGTCAGAAGATTCCAGTGTAGGCTTCCTATGTTGCAACCACTCGCCAGAAGACCCCATTCTCCTACAGTCCACCTTCAAAGGACAGCTGGAAGGAGGCCTGACCATCTGGAGAAATTGTTCATGGTGTTCTACGACACTGAAAAATAAAGCAAACAGCCTGGCAAAACACGAACCTGCTATCATGCCAATTCCCACTTGTTTTCCCTTTTGTCTCTTGTTGGAGCCGCATGTGAGCCTCCAAAAACATTGGGATAAAGCTGCAAGTTTGGCTCCTCCAGCTAGGCCATCCCTAGCTACAGGTGGCCAGCTGGGAATTCTCCGCCACCTGGCTT
This sequence comes from Oriolus oriolus, assembly GCA_013400235.1. Classification (NCBI taxonomy): domain Eukaryota; kingdom Metazoa; phylum Chordata; class Aves; order Passeriformes; family Corvidae; genus Oriolus; species Oriolus oriolus. Next base: position 876,152 of record VXBT01009751.1, on the reverse strand, counting down.
CGGTGCCTGCTTTGCTCTGGGGACAATCCCATCTGCTGGCCTTGGTGGCAGCTTTCCCCTGCCACGGTGGCACACGCAGAACACACACCTGGGCTGGCAGCACCTCTGTGACCCTCCAGACAGCTCCACCAAGCAACACAAAACAGCAGGCTTTTACATCGCAAAACTAAGTGAATTGTGGTCCAGACTGAAAGGTAGAAGCTAAACATGCATGTTTGTAAGCAATTTAAATTCTAACACTGTGAAAAAGTAATCTACCACTTTAATGCTTTTGCAGGAGTTCCATGGAATGATCTCAGGTGAGGGTCTCACCATGTGGATGGCAGAATTCAAACCAGCTTGCACTAAAAGAAAGCATTCTGTTCACTGAGTTGTAGATTTATGCCCTTCCCTGCTCACAGGTGAGCATGGGATTACACTTCTGTTAACAGGGATCTGAACCTGTCAATACTTCGGAGCGCGTCTACGAAATAGAATTACATCCAGAAGCTGCAGGGACCAAAGTTTCCAGGTTTCTTGCTATTTTCATTGTATCCTTCTTCTTTATTATCCCAGCCTCATTCTTTGAAGTTTATGTATCCACTGTTGCTTGTGGATCTTTTGAAGGGATCCTCCTGTTCTGCAAACAATTTCTTTTCATGCAGAGAGAGCAGCTGACCACCTTCAACAGAGAATGTACACTCACTCTTCTAAACATATCAATAACTGGTTTACTATCTTAATACTGAGAGAGATTCAAATAAAATCATTTGGGCTTCAAATGAGCATCACAGCTCTGCTGTTCTCAAGAGTGGGCTAAATCCAGACATGGACACAAACATCCAAATAATCTCACTTTTGCGTTTGAACTTTGCTATTTCAATTTCAGGTGTGTTTTGATTTGAGTTTTTGATATGCTTCAGAATAAATTGAACTGCTGCCTGAAAAACACTCTAAACAAAACCAGAAGACTAAACAATCCCCTGAATAAACTTCATGAGTGAATCCTAAGTGTATTTTTAGGAACTGTTCCACTGGTTGTAGCGGTGCCCTTCAGTGTACCACAAGTAAGAATGATCACGAGGACTTTTTCCCCGTAAGAATGTGCTGCAAAATAGAGAAAAGATTCAGCAAGTGTAATTTCAGACTGAGACCTGAGATGCAAATTTATATTTCCAAATCAGTTTCCTGCCAGGACCTACTAAATCAAAATAGAGCTGACAGAGTGGAGCTGCGGTAAATGGAAAAGACACTCAGCACTTGAATGAAAAATGCAAAAAAAGCTTCAAAAGAAAAAGGAGGGAACAGTAGGGCATCAATCTCTCGCCCTTTTCCCCAGGGCTTCTTTGCATATCCTGATTTTATTGACACTATCATCTCCTTCTGTATCCTTAAAGCTCAGCTGCGGTGTGAGGCAGGTTCTGCAGCAATGCCAATCCAGTGAACTAAACTAAGCAGTTCTTGCAGGATTGGCCTGGGGCCACGGATTTCAATGGGAGCTGCTGGGTGCCCAGCATGACTGACAGTTAGGCTCTTTGTGGATCAAAAATCGGAATAATTTTGTTCCATCTGGCATTTTTCATGATCCCCGCTGTGCCCAATATTGCAGTCACAACACCTCGCTTTTTAAAAATCACCATTCAGCCAAAGGCATAAAATGTAACAAGCACTTGAGCAAGTGAAGTAGTGGCAACAACAAAATCCTTGCATATTACCATTGTAGCAATGGCACTTAGTAAGTGGTTGGAAACTCCTTAAACAAACCTACTTTGTCAGGGAGGGAATGCTTCACCTGCTCTTTGAGGTACTTCATTCTTAACCCCCACATCACTGGTAACTACAACATGTAGATGGGTGTCAAGCTGATGAAATCTTTTCTAGGTCTGTTCTAGGTCTCACAGTAAAGATTTGCTGGAGGCCAAAAAATTAACATCTTAAGAGGACCTAAAGGGAGTAGAAAATAGCAGAGGCAGTTAGGGTGGCAAAGAACACGGCCCGATAGATGGAAGAACTGAAGAGAGTGATAGAAACAGAATGAGACAAAGAGAAAAGAAGCTGAGATGAAGGAAGTGAAGTTTTAGGCTAGAAATGTAAGAATTGCTGGACTTTACAGCAGGGTACAGCCCAGCATTCTGTGTCAGCAGGGCTGAATGGCAGATGGAAGAGTACGAAAACAGAAGTTTATATGCTTTTTCCCTGAGAAACTCTTTCTGTTTTAAGATACACAGGGTAATAATCCCAGAACCAGAGATGGCAACCTGTGTGTTTAATAGCTTTCGGTGGAGCTTCCTTCTGTGAACAGGTCTAGTCTGAATCCAGGCAAACTTTTGGCACTGGCAGCACCCTCTGGCAGGAATGCTCACAAGTGTACCTGCACCGCGTCTGAAAAAGTGTGCCTTAATTTCTTTCAGGTTAGCCACGTATGTCTTGAAATATGAGAAATGGTAAACGATGCTTTTTTAATCACATTCTCTGCCTCATTCATGATTTTTGTACTATTTTATCTCATCCCCATTCAGTTGTTTTTTTCCTAAGGTAAAAACATCATGTAATGGTCAACACAGAAAGGAGGGCATGTCTTTTACTACTCTATCTGCCTTTACCTTTTCTGGCTCTACAGTTTTTCTTTGGAGGTGTAATCACGTCAATAACACAGCAGTAGAGGTAAAGGAGCCCCAGTTTATTTCCTCAAATTCCTTTGAATGCCTCTAAAAAGCAATTCCTTGAAACCAAAAAGTAGAAGATTTACTAAATCATTGCACTTTTATGGTTCTGGAAGTGTTTTCATAAGCACAATGACCTCCTCCCCATCCCACATGCAAAGTGAGAGCCTAGGATAAGCATCAGGTCCCGGAATGTATAAACAAAAGCATGGATGTCAACCCAGAAACGATCTTATTGTGGGCTGCCTTGTGGTGTATGGACATTGTACAATGCAGGGAGCACCGTGGAGTGCACATTGCACAAACACAGTTCTCTCAGAGGTGTGAAGTTAGAGTTTTTATTAGCTCTGAATTACTTGGGGCAAACAACAAGCCCTATCAAGGTTGTTGTGTGGCTTAAAAAAGAGCAAATTGGAGGTGTCTCCCAAGCTGCAGGGAATATACTGAAAATTCAGAAACAGATAAAAGTGGGAAGAGTCTGGAAAAAAGAAAACGATCTCCAGATGGAGGACAGGAGAATGCCAAAAGTCTTGAAGACATTTTATTTTAATCCCAATTCCCTAAACATTGGATGTTGTTTATAACACAAAATTGCTTGTATTGTTTGTATGTTACTGCTTGATTTCTAAAGCGATGAAACAAGCTGTGGAAGCCACAGCAGGGTTCCCTTTTAAACATTAAATCAATGCACTACATCTGTTGAAATCCTGGAGAGCCCAAGGCAGCAATGCCAAATTCCAGAGCCTGTGCTCAGCAGGAGCCGTGTGGTAAACGTCTGCATTTGGGTTCCAAGTTTGGCCTATTCGCTGTCATCCTCCAAAAACTCTTTGGAGGCTCTTCAGTCGAAGTTCTGGAACTGAGAGTTCTTCCCTCCCACCTCCAGCAACTTTTCTGATACAGCTGAGGCTGTGAAGAGCCCTGAGCCATACAGGGGAGGGCAATGAGCGGGGCTGGACTGAGCCCTGGGGTTACTTCATGGCTTGGTGAAGGCACCATCAAAGATGGTGCTTTAATGTTTTTGTGGAGGAAAGTTTTCCACCTTTTTCTCTGTGCTGAAGGATGGGAAGTTCTCTGAGCTGACCAAAATGTACCAACACAGCAGACTTCAATGGAGTCAGGAAGCCATGAAAAGCTCCCAACACCCACATGCAGATACGCTTAATGTTCAAAAATTCAAAAAAGACCCCAGAAATGAAGAATTTACTGTACTGAACTCTCCAAATGCCTGAGGTCTGTCTGTCCTCCCACTGTTTATGCACACAGGAATCAATCAAGCTGGGAACAGAAATATAAAATACCATGGAAGCCCTGCAGAATGCTGTGTTCAGTCCCGTGTGACTCTGAGGCTGCTCCCACCGCTGCCCACTCAGACATGTCAGCAACCCACTTCAGCCTATTCATTCCATGTGTCTGCTTAGGTGCAATTAAATCCTCAGGTCTGGGCCTCTTGCTTAAACACTCTGTCCCTTCTGCAAATCGTCTGGGTGAGCACCCAGGGAAGGGTTAAAAGGACAGTCCTGGCTCCTAACTCTGAGAGGCTGCAGGTTTGCAGGGGGCAGCATCCTTGGGCATGCTGGAGCCTGCCTATCTACCTCAGGGTCTTTGTTTCCAGAAGGGAAATAATTCCTGCTTGTCAAGCGTGGGCGTTGAAAGGATCTATAGCCAGCCACTGCTCTGTTCTGGGATTTAATGGAGAAAACCACGTCAGAAGCAGTCCTTGCTTAACGACTGTGGGGCAGTGTGGGTTTTTCTGAGGTGGGGGTGATAGTCAGTAGCATGAAGCAGAGAGCAAGACATGCACTCTGGGCCCTCAGTTTAAAACGACTGTGTGGACAGTCAGACATCTCACATGGCATTACATTCTCTTACTCTTAAGTGAAATCCTAAATCTGACCTGAAATATCAAACAGGACGCATTCTTCTTTCTTTTCCACAGCAATTGCCCGCTTCTCTGGATGCTCAGTTTCCTGGTTTGCCAGGCACCTGGCAGAGTGGCCTCTGCAAACTCACATCTGCAGGGATAAAGCATAAACAGACTGCTCAGGTGCATCTCTCTTGGGCTTTTGGCTCCTCTGCACAGCCGTGCACAGGTGACCTGCTCACAAGCCATTTGCCTGCCTGGGACTGCAGAGGTGTTGTACCCAGGGCTTCCAAAACCTTTACAGCCAGCATGCCTGAGGTATTATGGAGAAAAAATTGGCTCATAATTAAATCTAAGTAATATTATATGTTGGAACATGGTTGTACCACCCAGGAGTTTTACTGGTTGAGTCCAAGTGTTACAGACAGCAGATTTCATCCCAAGCAGCAGTGAAATTGGAAATCACTTGGGGTGTGACGGGTAATTAGCTAAATACAGGCTGTTACATATTTCTTCCACACTAGAAATATGTTACAGTTTTGTCAAGAAAGTATAAACCTTTGGAAAAGCACATCAGCACTTATGAGTTTACCTCATTAGAAATGTTAAATTAAAAATTGGTTGCATTTTTAAGAAAAAAAATGTTATTTTTGCACAAGTTTAATTTAGCAATGTCAAATTTCTACTTAAAAAACCTCCGACAAAGAAAAGGGGATTTACATGAATGTGCAGCCACAATGAAGCTGTATCTGCCTTAAGGTACAACCTGGGCCTTTCACTCCCATGGGAATTATGATTGCCTGCGTGAAGGCAGAATTTGGTTCTCAAGTTAACATTTCACTGCATTAGGATTATTTTTAATGTAAAATGATGATTAATCTGCTTCTACTTTCTGTAGTATAATTTACTCATCTTGATAAATTGCAACGTGCATAACACAAGCACACACACACATCCACGCCCTATTCTGCTCTTAGGACCCTGCTGTGTTCTGTGTGCTCTGTTCTCACCTAGTGGGATGTCTGTATTTAATGGGAGCCTGCCATCAAATACATACTGACACTGAAGATGCCCAGCTGGAAGCCACACCCTCAGTCAGTTCTCGTCCTCATAAAGCCACTCGCTGTTACCTGAACTGAAACCGAAGATGTGGCTGCTTCCAAAGGGTAATCCTAACACAGGGAACTGAAAAGGTGGCTCACTGGTGTGTTTCGCACAGCTGTATCTGACAAGGACATGGAATATACACCAAGTAACAAAGTCTTCCCAAAACAAACATGTTTGACTGTTATATTCTTCAACATTTTGACAGGCTGAGAGAGTTGGGGCTGTTCAGAAGATAATGTTGTGTGGAGACCTCTTAGCAGCCTTCCGGTATCAAGGAGATGTACATAAAAGCCAGAGAAACCCTCATCAGAGCTGTAGTGACTGGACAAGGAGTAATGAGATCAAACTGAAAGAGAGTAGCTTAAGATGAGATACATGGAAGAAATTCTTTGCTGTGACAGTGGTGAGACACTGGAACAGGTTGCTGCAGAGAAGCTGTGGATGCCCCATCTCTGGAAGTGTCCAAGGCCAGGTTGGAGCAACCTGGGATAGAGGAAGGTGTCCCTGCCCATGGCAGGGGCACGGGAACCAGATGATCTTTGGTCCTTTCCAACCCAAACCAGAGAGAGAGCCAGCCCTCAAAGACTGTGCTTGTTAGACTTCTCTCTGGTGACACCAAACCAACGCAACTTAGGCTCAGTTTTGTAACCTTTGTGCCTCGAATACCAAGAAAAGGGTGGGTGGTTTTTTTGGCAGAGCAGATTGGTAGACCTGTCATGCAAATATTTTGACTGCTTAGTCACTGCAGTTCCTATTCTAGTGAAGTGTCTAGAAACTGATCCCCATGTCTTGGTGGGTGGAGAGAAGAAGGGGTTGGAAATAGAAAAAGATTAGATTGCTTACCAGTAACAGGAATTAATAAATGTTTACAAAGTGCTTTGGGATGAAAAGCAGAAAATGAGCCTAAATACTATCAAATACATGAAGCTCTCCAAGTGGAGCAGATCACGGAGCGACAGCAGGGATTTTTGTTGTCTGTGTGTCTATTAAGCTTGTTTTGCTTGTGTCTGACCACTTGTGAGATAGGCATGAAAAAACACCCAACAGAGTAACCAACAAAAGCAGTGAATAAGAACTGCTGATAAGGCTGTAGGCACAAGTGTGGGAGTTCTACCTCATGTCCAAAGCTGTTTCAGGTCAAAGATACTGTAAAATTCACAGGAAATAAACACTTGTGCACCAGGGGATTAAATTCTGACCAAACACTAATGTCAGCTCCTAAAAACTCCATCAGCCTTGAAGTACATCACTGTAAATCTCGTTGGAATCTCACTGCAGAAATCACCTTCACTGCAGCATGAGCCACAGAGGAGCAAAGCCAGGGCAGCACCAGCAGTCCCCACAATTACTTCAGACACCTGTAAAACATCAACAATAACTAGAGCCAAAATTTACAAAAGCTCCACAAGAGACTGCTCTGAGCAATAAACAGTGAGCACTTGTGGAGAAATACTGCGGCACAAACTTCAGTTCTGTGGGACTGCGGAGTTAGTGGGTGCAGAGAACGCGACAGGCTTGTGATCTGGGGTTTCCATTGAGGCATTTCCTGCTGCAGCTCCCTGTTGTACTCGGCTCCAATTGCCTCAGACACAAGCAGCCAGAGGATGGAAAATTGGCAGAAGCTCTATAAACAAAGGATAATGATCAGCAGGGAAGCGTTAGAGGAGGTGAGAGTCTAATGCAGCACAGCAGAGACTGCTAGTGCCTGTCTCGGTTAGAAAATCTAAATTAAATTAATAGAAGTACAAAGCAGGAAAAGGGCCAGTTAAGGGAAGGGGCACTCCCTGGCCACGTGGAGTGCTACATCTAAACAGTTACCACAAAATTTGCTCAGTTCTGTATTTCTCCATAAGAACATATGGAACACGAGAGGTTAATTCAAGGTGACAGCGAGTCCACTGTCAGGTGTTACCCACTGCCACAAAATAAGATGGATTTGGAGGCAGATGAAAGTCTGTGTGCACAAAGGAAATTATCTACACCACAGATAATGAATGTGAGAGAAAAATTCCACTATTTGGGGGACATACCAGAGTATAAATCATTCACTGCAGACAGAAAGCCACTTAATGCATCTTTGCAGATATCAATTCCTGTCATTTTCTGAGTTAAGACCCTAAGCAGGGTTACTTATAAAGTTGTGTTTGATTTGAAGAAGGAGTAAGAAATGGTAGGAAACCTCATCTGTTCTTAATAAAATAAAGATTTTTCTAATTCCTCTCCATTAAGCACCTCCAAGATACATCCAGGAAGGTGTTTGCTACACCCAGCTTTTACACAAAGATACTGTATGAGGGAGGAATCTTCAAAATTCTTTTGAATCTTATTATATAGGACTCCCTAGAGGCACTAAGCTTGGACCTACATAAAAATTATTGTCCCTGTGCTGGAAGTCAGAGAGGCTAAGAAGAATGGGTCGGAGATATGATTAGGAGAGTAAAATCACTTCCTTTGACCATCAAGAGCTGCAAGAAGCACAGAGTTCACTTTCAACACATAGAAAACACCTACAGATGCTGAACAGAACACTATAAAAATTGGCTTCCTGTCAAAATATTTGACCAAATGCTTAACTTTAAATATGTAATTCACAAATTACAAGAGCCTACTTTGATTTACAGGTGACACATTGTTAAGTAAGAATCAGCTTACTGTCAAAGCAGTCTGCAGCTGAACTGATCATCCTCATAGCAAAACACAAGGAAAACTGAACAAGAAATGGATCTGCCTCACTTCTCTACTTTCATGAATAAATTCTCTCTTGCAATCATATTTACCATACCTAATTACTTTTCCTGTTTGTGTATTCATTTCATTTCACTTCATTACCAGTAAAATTTATGCAAATCTCCCTGCTACCAGTGCGTGTCTGATGGAGCTGTGGCAACCTGAAGCTGATTTGCTGGGTGTGGGAGGATCCTGGTTCTGGGATCTGGCAGAGCTGGGCTCCTGTGCCCTAATGACTGTTTTGACCTTTCCTTCTCACATGCAGCCAGTTACCCATCTTTGCAAGGACTCAAAATAAACTACTTTGGTGAAGAGGTAGGAGTTTGGATCAGAATGTGCAGACTATGCTCTTTTAGTTAACTCCTGTGGTAGCTGACAGCTGTTACCTGATGCCAGAAGATGATGTGGTTCATGCTCAAGGTTTCTTTTCAGTAACGTGAAGGTCCACAGAAGACCAAACACAGCTTTCGACTTCCATAGCTTTTGCCAGGCTGAGTTACAGAGGAAAGCTCTACCACAGCAGACAGCCTCCCGAGCCAACGGGAACCCTTTTGGGGTCCTGTGACGAGAATGGGTTTGGGGCTTTCCTGTCAAGTCACCTCTTCCCTTGGCTGTCGTCTGGTTCTCTGCCTTTCTCAGCCTCGAAAATGAAATCCAGGAACCAGCATTCTGAAGTTTGGGGAGTCTGCTGGGAAAAACTCTTCCTGTCGCGTCAGGAAACGACTTTTCCTGTTGCTGTCGCCCAGCCTGTGAGCGCTGTAAAGGCTCGGACTGACACCGACCAACCCCTATTACACTTGGGTACATCACAGGGTATGGATACGCAGGAGGTTTTCCTGCCGGGCGCTCTGACACGGAGCGCTGCGGTTTTGAGGGCATTGCCCGGACGCTGCCCGGGTTTTATCCCTCGGTGGAAGCGGAGGAGGAGGCGGCGGCCGATCCCGCCCAGCAGGGGCCGACAGAGACCGCGCCGCTGCGGCTGCGGGGCCGGGACACTCCTGCCGCGGGCACCGGAGCCTCACCCCGGGCACCAGAGCCTGCAGCAGTGCTGGCACCCGCCAGGGCACGCAGCACCAGGGCCATCGAATAGTCTGGGTCGGAAGGGACATCATCCAGATCCAGCCACGGGCAGGGACAGCTTCCGCTATGCCAGGCTGCTCAGAGCCCCATCCAGCCAGGCCTTGAGCACTTCCAGGGATGGGGCATCCACAGCTTCTCTGGGCAACCTGTGCCGGTGCCTCAGCACCCTCACTGGGAAGAATTTCTTCCCAAAATCTCATCTACCCCTGCGGAGCCCTGAGGATCTCAGCGGTGACCATGAGGAGGAGTTAGGTGTGTACAGAGTTAGTGACTCTGCCAGAGCCAGGCAAGGGGCTGCGGGCAGGAGACACAAAACTCTGTCAGGAATCTGAGAGCAGAGGTGAAGCGATCCAACCATCACTAGTATCAAAACGACAGTGACAGAGTTAAAGCTTTGGGGGGCACCACTCCTGGGAAGGCCGTTCCCACACACATCTGCAAGGAATGTATTTCACCAAATTGGTGAAATTCCCTCTGAGCAGACAATCAGAGGTACCTGCTGGCTGATGGTGTTAGGAGGGGCTGGAGAACAGCAGCAACCAGAGCTGGTGCCTCCCGCCCTGGGATGGAGACGTGCCAGTGCCACCCACACTGGTGTGGTGCTGGGAGCCCGCCCTAAGCCTGGCTGGGACACAAATGGAAAATTAGTGGGAGTGAGGTACACTGGAGTAGTCCCAGTGTAGTTTGTAATGTACAGTTAAAAGCATCTCATACACTTTGAAACACAAACCTCCGAAGTGATGTGTTAATTCCATAGCGACAGGAGGGTTGTGGATCCAACCACCACCAGACTCTCAGCGACCACACTGGGCTTTGGAGTAGGCTTGGTGAGAGGTCAGTACCATCTGGGAGCCATGGAGTGACACCACTGTCTCCACTTGTTCTGATGCCTGAAATGGAACAGACCCTGCCTATTTTTAACTCACACTAAGCCAATGTGAAAAAAACATCAGTAAGACAACAGGAGGTGGAGTGGGAGGTTGCAGAACAAGCTGAACACTGCAGAGCAGAGTAAGGTGGGATGAAGGTGCCAGGTCAAAGAGAGTGGAAAGGAGATGCTGTTACTGTGGGCCTAAATCATAGCCCAACCAGTGTGAGCAGCTGTTCAAATTAGAAGGAACTCTAATGATGGAAGAGACTTGCAGAAAAATTACTTCGGCACAAAACAGTGGTAGAAGGGATACTGATGGAATGTGAAATAAGGAAATCAGCTGTGCGATTCTCTTTCCAGGAGGAAGAACTGATGAGTTACGTTGCCATGTTTTATCACTACAGATATATTAGCGCAAAACTAGCTGGAAAGGTCAAATAACTCATGCAAAAGTAGTTAAACAACAGTGCATACACAGCACTCAGCAAAAGACCATAGTCTGAATTCCCAAGTACTAATGCTATTAGCAATATCCCTTTCTCTCCCATTTTTTCTTTCTCTTTGTGGGCCCTCCACTTTTCTCTTATGATTACACCAGAATCTCAGAGACAGTGTCACACTGTGCTGAGCAGGCAGCAGGCTGTTCATTCCCTGGATGTCCATCTCTTTCACACGCAAAACTCTCCTGGGCTCTGCCAAATTGCTCTTCATAGAGCCAAACCTGACCTCAGCCTTCCTGCTGGACTGTGAGACAAGCCCAGAGCAGAGCACAGTGCTAAGCACAGACAGGTAAGGGCAGCAGAGGGAGGTGCTGAGAACAGAAGGACGAGGCTGAACAGCAAAAAGCTCTGTGCCCCACTGTTGCTCCCTCCTCCTGTATCCCTTGAGAGGATTCCACCAGGAAATTAAAGAGGGCTCAGAACCACAGTGCTTTAAGAGTGGCCACAGTTCTGCAGGTTTGCACCATACAGAATAAATGAGATCCTGCTACGTGCTGAATATCAGCAGTCTTAGCCCAGAGCTACAACTGCCTAAATCACTTCAGCATTCTCCAAGTCACTGGGAAATGGGAGCCTTCATCAGCCCAAACACAGGGTTGCAGGATCTGCTCTTTGACAGGATATTGCTGCAGTCATGGGCAGGATCTCCCAAGGAATTCGTCCTTCAAATCAGTGGGGATCTTCTCTCTCGAGGAGTGAAACATTGGTGAAGGTCAAATGATGGAGGAGGTTCCTGGGTTTGAGATTTGCTTCTTGCCTCCCCTGTTTCCTTTGGTCCCATGGAAACAGTCACTAAATCTGCATCAGTTTTCCAGTTCCTGTAGCCTGTAAATCAGCCAGAATTCCCCTTGACCTTGGTGGGAGGTTTACATGACTAAAGCCAGCAGAAGAGAGACGGCAATGAAAAATCACATACAAGAGCCTTTCTTTTCTTCTTTTTCTTATGTTTTTTTAAGAAAAGAAAGTATTTCTAGCAATGAGAAATCTTCTCTGCTCCTAAGGGCAAACTTTGAAAGTGAAGTAACTGTTACACGCATATATCCCATTATTTGTTAGCAGGTTTCACACAGGTAACTTGCTCTTTCACTTTGAAAACTTTTGCTTTAATACAGGAACACAGGAGATAGATTAAAAGCATGCAAGTCTCCTGCTGAATGCCAGAGGCTCTGGAACACTGAACTCAGCACTCTGTAAAATTATCTCCCTTCAAACAAACTTTCTACTGTACTGATTGAAAAGGAGAAGGGAGGCAGGAGCCAAATAATGCTAGAGAGAATTCAAGTCAGTTTTCTGCCTATATGGCCTGTACAGCCTGACAGGACCCCAGCCCTGGCTGTGACTTTTCCAGAGCTCTGCTTACCTTGAAGGCCTCCAACTCTCTGTTTGGAAACCATAATTAGCCCTGTTAGTGAATAAGGAAAACTAAGTTTAATGGAAGGTTTAGGAACTGAGCAAATTCTGCACTCAGGTTTCATTTCAATCCTTGGATTAAAAGTTTTCATACAAATCCACTCTTATTAAAGATGGTGGGAGCTTTGTGGATACCCAGATACTTGTGCCACACCAACCAGCTGCTCAGCTTCTCAGGATTTAGTGTGCTGTACTTTAAGACCCTCACTGAGCACTAAACACGCTGATATAGGATTTCAGCTTCCTTGCAACTTCCAGCCAAAAGGCTTCATATCACTGGCTTGGGCTGCAGTATGAGTAAGCAGGTATTCTAATAAGGGAAAGATGAGACTGGAACTTGTCCTAGGCTATGGAGATTGGAGGATTGTGCCATATAGCTCTGAGCACCTCCAGCTTTCCTTGAAGCCTGTGGCAGCAACCCAGGACCAAGTCTTCACTTATTCAGAATGTAATTCTCCTGGGATTTTCAATAAGGTCTATTTTTCACTCCTGACACTGCTTCTGTGCTACTAATGTCAGAGTTTCTGCCAAATATGTCAGGCTTCTCTCTTTTTATCCTCCTTTTCTTTTGAAAAACCCAAACCCCACAGTGATGGGTTCACTTTTCCCGTTTGTTTTTTTCTTTTTAATTGATTGGTTTGCTTTGTTCCTTTTGTATAGCACCTTCTCCAGTCCCCAGGAGGAGAGCTTTAGTGGAGCTGGATCATGCACAGCAGTGGCTGAACAGCCTGTTCTGAGACTGGATATCCAAAGCACAGAGCTCTAAAGCCATAAACAGCTTGACAAGCCTGAGGTTGTGCCTCTGAGCAGAACATTGAACACTGACAAGTTCCTTAGGAAAAACAGGCCTCAAACTGTCAAGAGTGCTAAAACTCTAAGATGGAGAAAAATCACTTAACTTTTCCTGCTCAAAGGTTAAGAAACACTGCCAAAACCAATGACTGATGCTGGTACAAGCAGGACAGAAGTGAAATGGAGGAATGAAAGGCTGAAAAGAACAGAGGACTTGTCATAACAATGAGGGATTTAAGTTTTGTAGTCAAGAATTTTTTTGTATCAGTTTATACAGTGCCTCTTATTTAAAAATAACTAGCTGACCAAGTTTTGGAGTTAGAAGTACATTTTCTCATGATAAATGAAATTAAGTTTCCTTGCTAAAACAAAGTACATAGCATTCAAAAGTTGCTATGAATTACAACAAGAAACTGTAGGCAGTACAGCTTCAAAAGATGCCTGAACCAAAGCTTAGGCTGATGTAAGCCATCACAGCTTTAAGAAGTTAATTGACTTTAAGCTACTAAAACTCTGATTTATGATGAATATTCGCAGTAGAAGTAGCAGACTCATTTGTTTTCTGCATATAAAACACACCCAAATTAACTTAATTTATTATTTTGTGTGCTAATTAGTGACACATAAGTCTCAAGTCCACACTGGATGTAAAATATATATGGGCCATTACAACAGCAGCCTTTGCAGATGGCACATATTAAATCATTAAAAAATTACTACTCTGCAGCCATTAATGTCCAGGAAATGCTGCAAGTGTGGCCTTCTGGTGCTATTTTTCCCACTGAAGAGTCAGCTTTTGACAACTGACTTTGTAAGCACTGAGTAGAAATGCATGCAAGGCATCCGGAGCAATCAGCTGCCAGCAGAATCCACACCCACTTCAGAGGCCCCACGGGACTGCCTGGGAATTGTTTGCAAAGCAAAGGATGAGGCTGGGCTGTCTTTGCAATAACAAGGGGATTACAATGCAGCGGCCACTGCAGCACGAGGGACCAGTGACGGATGGAGCATCATTCTTTCCCCAGTGACAAGTGAATGAGGTAGAAAAAATCCTACTTTTAATACTGTTGTCAGTTCACAAGCTCAGCTGAAAAGACTCTTGTGCAAAAAGCCCAGCATTATACAGAAAGGCAGGCACAGTAATAATCAGCCTCCCCACTTGTTGCATGTAGTGCCTGCATGGTTTTGTGTGGGTTTGCCACTGCAGACACTCAGACTCCAGATCTCGGGATCATTCACTGTATTCTACAGTGCTGTGTCAGTTCTCGTTCGTATCAATGTTGCTGTCACTCGCTAACAAAGCTCTAGAAGCTGTCAGAGCAGACTGATTTTCTTGACATCCCCTGAATTTTTCTTTTCTCATTTTCCTTGCGCTGCACTCGCTGCCATCTCTCCATCGCTTTCATTGCAATTTCACACTCATGCCTTAGCTACGGTTCACACTGTCTTATTAAGCTGAAGGAAAAGGATAAAGCAAAATAGTTTTTATTTTAAATAGCAATGCAACAAGTGCTAAACAATTCAGGTGTCTCCTGCAATGTCCTTCTTCAGACATGTGCTGGGCCATCCCAAGGGAAACCTGTCATTTCCTTAGATCTCACCATCTTCTTGGGGCTCTCAGGAAAGCCATGCTTCAAAGAATAACACAGCTTATTTTCCCTGCTGCATGCACCAGATTCCAGGGCTTTTTCCATAAGACTTTAACTTAGGCTCTTTCTCACATTCTATATTACCACTCATGCTTTTCCACTAGATTAAGTTCCTCCTAATTTTATTTTCTGCCATTCAGGACATATTTGCTCAGGGGAAAGAAAGGCATCATTGAAATCTTCTTGCTTTCTAAAGAGACTTCTGGCCTCTGGACCTAATTGTGTTGCTACTGTCAGTGTCAGAATGGGGTCAGTGGATATGCACTGTCTATATCCAGTTCATATTCTCTTTAAGTCCTTTTGCATTATGTTTTGTTGGAATAATTTTTAAGGCATACTTGTTTATTCACCTGTAAATTTTATTTACTTACTTGAACCCCTCATAAAGTTCGATTCAAGGGTAGCATGGTCTACCAAGAATACAAAAGAAAAATGTTTAGAAACGGATCAAAGATACAAATGTCTTGAGGAAATAGTACAAAAGTTCAGAAGGCTTTGGGAATGTTTTCTGCAAAGAGTTAGAAGATCACAACTGGACAGAGAATATAATAACCTCACAGTCTTAATTCAGTAAGGATTTCATTATAACTGAAAAGCAGATTGCAGCTCTTACCTATGGATCCATAGCTACATATTTAAAATTTATCTGAATACAACTCTGTGCTATAAAACTCTGTGCTATGAAATCAGCTACTGATCATACAAACAGAACAGGTAAAACAGATTGCCTGCTCAGTACATTTATAGGACAGACTTCAAAATCAAACAATTTCATGGTAATACTGGAAATACTGAAAGTTCTGTTCATTTAAACACTGAGAATTCATTTGTCCTCATTCCAATCTGCCAAAACATTGTACTGCAATAATACATCCTGCTTGTGTCTCATTTCAGGGTGGTTTCTGAGCTTTTAGAAAGCTCCCAGTGAGGTATTTCTCTCAAGAAAAGGATGTCTCTAATCCAAACACAAGAGAGGCCCACACATGATGTAGAGATAGGGCCTCATTTGCACACAAAGCTTTTGATTCTTACAGATTTCCAGGTGAACGTGTTTGTGGAGTGGTAGGATGAGAGTACACATTTCATAGTCACAGACAGGAGCGCACGTCACTGACTGTTCTCCAGCTCAAATAATATATAATTAAACCCAAACCCTCTCTTTGTACCTGCAGGAATTGCCTCACAGGATGCAGTGCACGCAGTCTGCCTGTGAGCACACGCGAGCTGGACACGCTTGCCAAGACCCAGCGCCAAGGCTGATCTCTTCCTTCGTGGCAGTGATGTTGAGGAACCATATTACTCACACTGCCAGCACTGAAACAGATGTTTGCTCATGCCTAACTGATGGCTCCAACTACCAGCACTCCAGGGCCAGCTCCCAGCAAAGCCTGTCAAGAGCTTTGTCATTGATGCCAGCAGAGAGAGTGCAGCTCCTCTACCCAGCCTGTGCAGGAAAAACAACAGGAGAGCTTCTCACTAACCCCCATTAAGGCCAGAAAGCTCCAGTCCCTCCCATACCAGTAAAAGTGACCTGAAAAAGAGGTCATCAGGGTATTTATATGGGAAACTCTGCATCCTCTGTGCTACTGAGGACACAGCGTTTGCTTACTCAGAAGACAAGATGTATTTCAAAGGATATTCACAACCTGGAGTGAGGAGGATCCACAAGAGTATTTGAAATAGTTAAAAGCCTTCATGATAAATCTCAAGAAGGTAATGAATGACCTAGTTCATCTCTTTTGAGCTTCATGGTCAAAACTAAAGAAAGAAGCACTGTGAGACACTCAAACATGTTCTCTGCAGATCAGAGAACTGATTAATGGAAAAGTAAAGAAGTTACAAGTGCTAAGTAATTAAAATTACCATATTTGCACTGAGTATTTCAGAATTGCAGAATGTTTTGTGTTGGAAAGGGCCTTATAGACCATCTAATTCCAACTCTTCTGCCATGGGTAGGGACACCTTCCTCTAGACCAAGTTGCTCAAAACTTCATCCAAGCTGGCCTTGAACACTTCCAGGAATGATGCAGCCACAGGTTCTCTGGGCAGGCTGTGCCAGGGCCTCACCACTCTCACAGTGCAGAACCTATTCCATGTATCTAAATCTACTCACTTTCTGTTTAAAGCCATTACCCCATGTCCTATCACTGTATAACCTTGTAAAAAGTCCTGCCCCAGCTTTCTTGTAGCCCTTTAGGCCCTGGAAGGTCTCCATGGAGCCTTCTCCTCTCCGGGCTGAACAACCCCAGCTCTCTCAACCTGTCTCCACAGCAGAGGTGCTCCAGCCCTCTGAGCATCATCATCATCCTCCTCTGGACCTGCTCCAACAGATCCACATCCTTATGCTGGAGACCCCAGAGCTGGATGCAGTGCTCCAGCCGGGATCTGAGCAGAGCAGAAGGGCAGAATCCCCTCCCTCCACCTGCTGGCCAGGTTGCTCCGGATGCAGCCCAGATTGTTTGGCTTTCTGGGCTGCAAGTGCGCATGGCTGGGTCATGTTGAGCTCCTCATCCACCAACATCCCCAAGTCAGGGCTGCTCTCCTCCCAGCCTAGATTTTTCCTTGGGATTGCCCTGCAGGACTTGGCCTTGTTGAACTTCATGAGGTTTGCCTGAGCCCACCTCTCAAGCTCTCAAGGTCCCTTTGGATGACATCCCTTCCCTCCAGCATGCTGACTGCACCACACAGCTTGGTGCTGTGGGCAAACCTGCCGAGAGTGCACTCAATCCCACTTCCCATGTCACCAAGAAGGATGTGAAATGATACCTGTCCCAATACTGACCCCTAAGGAAGGCCACAAGGATGTTGTGTGGGACAGAATCAGATGCTTTGCACAAGCCCAGGTAGATGATGTCGGTCACTCTTCCCTCATCCACAACTGCTGGAACCCAGCTGGAGAAGGCCACCAAATTCTTCTGGCACAATTTGCCCTTAGTGGCAAAATATGTGGGTTATACTTTCCTGTCTTCCATCAGTGGCAACTTCACTGGACTAGCCATGACTTCTCAAATCTGATGGATAGTGAATTAACAACTTCATCTGCCAGTTCCCTTGGGACCTGTGTCTGCATCTCATCAGGTACTATGGACTTGTCCACCTCCAAGTTCCTTAGATGGTCTTGAACCTGGTCTCCTGCAGTGGGAGGTTCTACATTATCCCGGTCCCTTTGCCTTCTGCAGCTCAGGGGGTGTGGCTGGAGCCCTTGCTGGTGAAGATCAAGGCAAAAATGCCATTGGATACCTCAGCCTTCTCCATGTCCTGGGTATCCTTTTTCCTTTTGGAGAGGAACCCCTGGGTATCCTTTTCCTTTATCCAGGTGTCCTTTTTCCTTATGGAGAGGACCCACATTTCCCCTAGTCCTCCTTTTAGCACCGATGCACCTATAGAAGTGTCTCTTGGTCTCCTTGATATGCCTGGCCATATTTAATTCTATCAGGGCTTTAGCTTTCCTTACCTGATCCCTGGATGCTTGGACAGTCTCTCTGTATTCCTCACAGACAACCTGTCCTTGTTTCTGCCCTCTGTAGGCTTCCTTTCAGTATTTGAGTTTGTCCGGGAGCTCCTTGTTCATCTGAGCAGGTGTCCTGGTATTTTTTCCTGACTTTTAATTTGTTGGGATGCATCACACCTGAGCTTGGAGGAGGTGATCCTTAAATATTAACCAGCCTTTTTGGGCCCATCTTGCCTTCAGGGCTTTCTCCCATGGTACTTCACCAAGAAGATCCCTGAAGAGGCCCAAGTTTGCTCTCCTGAAGTCCAGGATTTTGAATTTGCTGCACACCTCCCTTGCTGCCTTCCACCATTTCCTGATGACTGCAGACAAGGCTGCACTATTCAAACCAAGACCAATCTATTAGAGTAATACTAAACCATTTTCAAATTCACTTGATGTTTTTTGGAAAAGGAAGGTTATAACCGTCATTTGAGTCTGATCTTCCTTGTATTTCCCCCAAAGCTTGCCAGTGCAGCTCTGCTGACTTACTTAGGTTCAAAGCTTTATAAGTATCTATTATGCACATGAGAAGGAAAAAAGTTTTCTGTCCTGTTCTACTATTTCTGTCCTCTTCATTTATATCAAAAGAAAATCTGAAACAGAAGGTGTAAAGGGAAAAGGATTCTCTTCCATCCTAGGGATGTACATAAACAAACAAAACCAAATTGCTAAAGACTCTGTTCAAAGATGAGGAGCTGGAAATCTGTGTTCTTAGTGCTGATCTCTGCTGTGCCTCTGCCCTGCTGCATGACATTGGCTGAGCCTTCAGGCAGGGGTAGTCTCCTGCCATGCCTTTACATCACATCTAGCACATCAAGACTTCCAGGCTGCACTTTAATATAAACATACATCTCGATAATTTTCTTTAATGGCAGTCTATAGACGTACCTGCACTTTGAAAGTGCAGCAGAGGGATTTACCCATGCAGCCCCCACTGATTTCACTGAAGATAGTTTCCTTCTGACATACCTGTTTGTATTCTGGGTGTGTGCACATGAAAAAAGAAGAAGTTGGACGAAGCAGTCAAAGCAATATAACCCAGTACTGGCTGCCATTATGCAAACAGGCCACGCCACACTCTTCCCAAATGGATCTCATAAGAAAGGAGATATCACCAGCCATGTGAAGCAAGGAATGACTCCAGATTTCCAGATATGCCGACTGTACAGGTTGTGCAGAAGCAGGACAGCACCCATCAGATGCTAGGAACTGAAGGAAACGGGTCAGGAGGTCACAGAGCTTACTGCTTACAAAAGCTCTTCAGGAGTTCATTACACTTCTTACAAGTCATCTTTAACAAAAGTGCCAGCTCCCCCATTGTCTTCAACAGAACATCTGAAATGTCTCTGAAATGCACTCTCATGTCTAAAGCTGCTCAGATACAAACTGAACAACTTTCTTCCAAACCAAAGTCGAAGACTATGAACTGTTTTGACTGGAGTCTGCACACTGCTGCTAACACACGGGTAGTTTTTCAAGTGTTTCATTCTGTGCATGCTAACTAGGGATGATTTGGTTATTCACAGCATGATTTGGTTATTCAGCTTTATACCATCAGGAAAAACTGGGTACAAGAGAAAAAAGCACCCGTGAGAGAGTGACCTGTAAGTTCAAGCAGCCCCTTCCCTATTCATTACTCAGTAAAGGTCGGCAACCATTGCAGAAGTTTGTAACACCCCCAGTCAGATTCTGTCCCAAGATTTCATCCATGTGTGTGAAGGCAAAATACTAGAAAGCAACAAGTAAAAGGGACTGAGAGCTAAACCTCACAAAATGAGATTAACAGGAACACAGGAAGAGGAGCTGGGAAAGCAGCGCTGCTGTTCAGCATCACAACAAAGAGCAACTTCTCCAGACAGTGATGGCTCAATAGATTACCAGTTGCAGCCTGCCTTTGCTCATCCACCTAGGCTGTATTCTTTTGAACTGTAACCTCAGGAAAATAAGTAAATTGTCCAGAGAGTGATCTAAAAAGTAAAAGCAACTTCACTGTGGAAAGAAAGAAAAATACCCTGAATCTGAATCCGTACACTTTCTCCATTTAAATGCATTTGAAAGAAATTAATTCTGTGTCTCAAACAGAGTGTTCTAAGACTTCCTCCTCATTCCTGCTATATGAATTATGGAAGCAGAAAATACATTTGTATTTATTTGGTTTCATTTCAAAGAATTAAAGGAAAAGTCTTGCATCATTTTGTTTATTCAAAATATCAGGGCTGCAATTTCATTCTGATAGTTCAGCTTAAATTTAAAAAAAACCAAAACAGACACCTCACTATCCTACCCCATGATAGGAATGCTGTTCTTATCACAAAAGACTTGATAATTTATTTGCACACCTCAATGAAAAGGAAAGAATAGAAAGAACTTAATGTGAAATGCCAAAATATATCTGATTTCTCATCACTTGGCCTTGTAATTCTCCTGTAGTGGATAAAAATAAACTAGTCTATACCTGGGCTTGAACTTTTCAATACAGCCTAAAACATTAAGCTCATAAATCTCTTTCTGAGGTTTAGGCAGCTCTTGAGAATATCATCAGCTTTGAATTTCTGCAATTTATAAAACAAACAAAAAAAATACAGACCGTGAAGTAAGTTCTGGATAGCATTCTGTCAAGGAAGTTTGTGCTTCAGAAAAAGAGCGTGCTGTCAGCTGTGCATTGATAAGGCAGCACAGAAACAGCCTCTGCATTACAGGCGACCGTATTTATTACATTTTAAGTTTTAATTATGTGATATGCTTGTTGCAGAAGTTATAGAAGACCTCACGCATCACTGCTCTGTGGGGAAGGGAGTGATGAGAGGAGCAGCTGTCCTTCCCTCCAATTTGAGATTCTCCTGGCACTGCTGAGTGTTGCAGGTTTGCAGGCACAGTCGGCTGGAGGAGATTTGCCTCCACCAGGGAGGAGGCGTCTGAAGGAGCCCATGTGCCACTGCCTCCCATTGCTTCACCGGAGGTAAATACTGTCTGCTGAGCTTGCACTTTCATTTTATCACCATCTGTAGCTGTTGAACTAATGCATTCCTGCTCATCTCCCTTTCTCATGGAATAATTAAAAGAAGGAGAGGAGGAGAGGATGGAGTTCAGTGACTAATGGTGCCAGAGTGAAGGAACTTGATTTGCTTCGTGACACTGCTACTGCCTTGCTGTATAACCTTAGGCAAGGCACTCGATTCCTTTATGCCAAAGCATTCTTATCTCCAAAATGAGATAACAGCACCACCGTTCTCTGCAGGAGGCTTTAACATCCTGGGAGGAAAGGCAAGATGTTGCCTGCATTCAGTTGCCTGTTGGGATTCAGCACAGCAGGGCCCAAACTTTGCTTCAGATGTAGGACTAGAAACTTTTGAAGCTTTGCCAGCAGTTTCCTGAGTTTGCAGACAGACTAAACCAAAATTCCTGAGTGTTAAACTTGAGATCTAGCAACAAAATTCCAATGAATTTTGAATGCCGTCTTTTAAACCATGGATTATATACACACATCTAAGAGGCATATCCTACCAAAATCAAGTGTTTGCCTTCTTAATCTTAATTGCACTCTTACTGCCTCCAACCAAACTGCCAACATCTTCATCCTCTCTCTGGCAACGCTGCCTTGGGGGCTTCACTGGGGAGGCAGAGCCAGCTTTCCATACACGGAGATGTGGTCAAGGAAAGATGGAACGATCATCTTCCAATTTCATTGCACAAAGCCAGGCTTGGATACTGAATAGATACAGGCAGTCAGACAAGTCGGAGCAGCTTGACCTGTGGGGAGCATGAGATGCCTCTTCACATCACAACCTGCTCTTCCTGTACTGTTCTCTGCCAAAAGAAAATAGGTACAGACACTCTCATAAGAAACACATGTAAAACAAGACTAAAACTAATGGGAAAGGCAAGGAACCACCAGTAAAGGAGTTGGGACATTTTCTCACTGCCTCATTAATCCCTTTGCTGCACCTGACTCTTTAGAAGACGACAAGGAACAGTCTGTTTTTCCAGCTTTCTGCCAGCCTCATGAGAGCAACAAGGCTTCCTTTCCTACTCTTCTGAAGGGTTTTTTTTAAATCTTGAACCTTCCAGAGTCAAAGCTGAATCATAGTGTCCTGTTTCATATTACATTCCTGTTCAACACCCTATTATTCTGGGGCAGTGTGAGCTGTCAGGTTTGTCCCATAGTCCTGACCACCCCCTTTGTTAAGGTCATTTTGTTGTCTTGCAGGACTGCCATTGCTGGACCCACCTTCCTCTGCCCCGGAGTGGATGATGCTTTTAGGCATAACCAACCCACTGAACAAAAAAGCCTGCACACCTTGGGAATGACCTTCCCTCAGCAAGCACTTTTCTCTACACAAAGCACAGCGATCCAGCACTTCTGATACATCCTGAGAGCAAAACACCTTGCACTTGGAACTGGCAGTGCCACACCGACACTGTCCGCTGGACAGGAATTTGCAGCTTTAACATCAGGTGGCTGTGGTCAGGAAGCAAATCCAGCCTGTTACCATCACCCCAGTCTCGCGTGCCCTCATTGCAACACGCGGCGGCCAGCTCGGTCTGGAATCCTTTAACCTGCAGTAATACAGGAAAGGGAAGTTAGCAGCAGACACAGGATCCCCGTGATCTTCAGCTCCAGGAATGCCGGCAGTCGGTGGTCCCTCAGCCCACTTCCTCACGGGACAGGAGGCTGCACGTCAGAAACCACCACTGTAATTAGCTGCCTTACGCAGCCAGAGCAGAGGCAGGCTTCCTTGCCCAGGACTAGCCTTTCCATGTAAATACAGGAGAAGCTCGCACAGGCACTGCCCACACCGAGCCTGTTACTTTAGGGGAAGAGAGGACATTAGGCTATATAATTGCTGCCTCGCTGTTTGGTGCGCCTCAGCTCCACCGCTTCTAACAGCAGTGACAGGAGTTAGGCTGCAATGCCACAACTCCGTTCTGTTCCGCTGGCTAGAACACAAACCTTATCCAGGCAAAAGCCCTCTCCACAGAGCACACCGATTTTATTGGCTCTCAAACTCCCTCGGAAGGTCCAGATCAGCCTTCAGGTTTGAGAGAGCTTTCTTTCTTTGCCCATTATAGTACATTTTTAATCACTTAGAAAAGCCTAGGTCCGTGAACCCTGTGAAGCAATCAGTGAAAATCAGTGCCACAACCCTGCGTTTTATTACTGTTTTTCACATCTTCTCATTTTAATCCGCACTCCGAGACCGATCCCGTTCCCATCAAAGTACACAGCAAGCTCCCATTAAAATCTGGCTCAGCTAGTATTTTAATAACACTTAGACATTCCCGTCCTTTGCATATTTCATCTGCAAAGTGCTTCACAAACATGAATTTCCTAATTACAGGCGGATGATTTACTAAAACTGGAAATTCCTCACTAGTTCTGGCTTTCCCTTTGAAGCTCCAGGATTCGCTCTTGTCCCTCGGCACTTTGGAAGATCCCCGACGCCGCTCGCTCCCTCGTTCGCGGCACAGGCGAGGCACGGAGAAAGGGGACACGGAGGCGACGGCGACCTGCCCCGAAGTGTCCGCGCCGGCGGATCTCTGCGCAGGCTGCGGAGCGTGAGCCGCGGGGAGCCCACGTGCGGAGAGCGAGCCCCGGCGGGGCGCGGGCAGCGGACGGGACCGCGG